>OY282587.1:35567699-35681843 GCA_958298965.1 Chrysolina haemoptera | reverse complement strand
TGGGATTTCAGAAACTATAAAACATACAGCAAAGAATGAATTTTGCCAAATTTGCATAATATGGAGCTTAAGGTGATCAACTTAAGCTTCAAATTCTACAACTTTGCCATAATTATTTAACCTTTGCTGTATCTTTTATAGTTTCCGAGATCCCAATAGTAGTATCGAAGTTGGGACACCCTGTACAAAGAAAATCCTGAAAAAAGGTATTAGACAGTTTTTTATATTTTCCACATGCAAATAACATTATTATTATAAAATATTTTAATGAAATTCTCATAAGTGAATGAAAAAAACTACTTCAAGTTAAGATAAACAATTAATTCATTACATACAATACGAACTGAAATTTTTCAAAAGAAACGTGTTATACTATAATTGGTAGGAGCTTTTTAACAGGTAATAGTCCATGTTTAAGAATATATCACAACTGCAGCGTTGCAAGTCCTACTCCAAACCCATGAACACATTGGAACATTAGAATTTTAACTGGTACACCCTGGAAAAAAAAATCTGCAATTATGACTGTTGATTGAATACATTACTGAGTATTTCAGGAAAACATGTTTTCAAACACATTTACCCTTGCTTTATTGTTGTTAATTATTTCCCTCAAAATAATTTCTTCAATTCAAAGTCTCATTTTCACAAACTTCCTTCGATAAAGACAATTGCTTCAGTAGGAATATCAATATCATAAGATTTTTTTTGAAAACCATCAAACTCCTTTTGATGAGAACAGTTGCCTTGTAGGAAAAAATCATACATCCTTGATATAAGATCACCTGCTTTTCTGTGAAAACCATTACAGGCTTATGTTGAATACATATTCTTTGCGCAAAATACGATGTTTTCTTTTACCCATGTTCACTGGTCAGTTCGAAGACAAAGGCGGCCATTTTCGACAAACAAGAAAAGTAGACACTTAGGTACTTAAGAACACGTTGTAAATGTCATGTAGATTGGCTTCACGCCTTACTGAATTTATTTTTATGGAAATGGGATGTATATATTTATGGTAATATTGCCAAATTTAAGTCATGTATTTGTTAATAATTCTCTAAATACATACCTACAAATTTGGTGTAAAGATGCCCGATGTTAAATTGATTGAGATCTTCAATTTTTTCATCATTCCACAAAAACTGCATGCATGGGAAAGGAGTATAACATATTCACTTTGTAGCAACAAAAAATCGCATTTAACGGCCTTGGTCAAAACTGCACATTTGCACATTAATCTCGTATCTACCACGCTGAACTGAACTGACTGGACAATAGACTCTTGTAGACGCGTGTGCTACATGGCAGTAGATGGTAGGGGAAAACTGTTAAAAGAAAATTTGATGATTTTCGGGCAAAGATAGATCTCTTCTTGAAAAATCAGAACTTTATATGAAAGGCGCGGTCTTTGCTATGAAATAATGTATAATCAAGCTAATGAAGGATTTCACCCAAACCCATGAATATTCTTTACCTAAGATATTATTTCTTTTGTTGGAGATTATGTCTTTCTCAGAAGATAATTTTTGGTTGAGATAATGTATTTCTTTGCAGTCGTTTTCGACAAAATCACGCAAACGATAAATGGTGAATTTAGTTGTGATAACGAAAAATTATCATTAAAATGTTGCTTTCGGCAAAATGAAGTAATTTAGAAATGATTGTCGTTATCCTGATTCCTAGTAACCAAAACTGATTTGTATTTTTCATTAATACCAAAATTATCGGGTTAATGTTCTTAAAGCCGTTTTCGCATTAACTGTTTCAGTAAATTTCAACAAATAGGGTATCATTGGAAAGATAATTTTATGCCCGTTCAAATGATATATCACTCGACCCCACGTTCCATTTAAAATTTTAGAGTTGTAACACCCCTTCGCTAGGGGGTTGAAGACACAAGTTGCAAAATATATCTAAAATGCACAGGCACACTTCACGTGTCCGAGTATATTTGCTATGAATTCCAAAAAAAGGAGAAAAGCTAGGTGCATACTTTTCGTTGGACCACTCTGTATATGTAATATTGGGTAAAAGATATGAAAAGTAGTGAATTATAAGTTCATTCATTCAATAACTTCCTTAACAGAATTAACTGTGAATTTTTTTTTCAGTATTAAAAAGGACGATGGAAAAGCTAACCAAACAATTTCTTATTTTCGCCTGGTAAGTAATTTAAACTTTTGAATTGTAAATAACAGAAATGGTTTGAAGTTATTTATAGTGAGGAGCATAATAGTCCTAACCCCTCCATTACTGGGGTGTAAGAATCATTCCGTGCAACCCTTACATGTGGTCAGAATTAATTTTCCGGTGTGACGCGTACTGTGCCTAAAGAAGCTAGCTAGCGCTACAGAAACAGCAGGTGTCGATCAAATCTTTCTATCCACTCATAGAATCTGCGAAAATTATAATTACGAAAATGACGCAACTAGGAGGGACTCAAAGGGTGATACCAAAGGTCATTCTGGGACCTTAGAAATTAAAAAGAACCATAGTGAGATTAAAAAGCTCGCTTTAGAAGTCTAACACTACACCCAACACGAAACAGGCTACCTACACGGGCGTGCAAAAGAGCATTTGGCAGTATGGAGGGATTCATTTCCAAGATTCTATACATGACTCTCATACGCCCAATTATTATGTACGAGAAACTCCAACCAATGGCAGAGTGGGGAAATATATGGACATTATCGATTATGGAATAAAATGGTGAAGGATTTCCCCTCCTTGAGATGTTTGGTGACAATAATTTACTTGCCATACGATTCAGCCGGAGGTCGCAGTCAGTCATTCTCAAAAGGGTGGACACCACCTGAACCCAACCACTGGTATCATCTGGTTCACATATGGCTCCATAGTGGTTGAATCGGCCGGCACTGGGGTATACGGGAATTTTTGCCACTTTTTATCATGCTATGCTCGCCTATGCAGAAGCAAATATTAAGAGGCCACAACGGCCAGCAAATCACTATATACTCTGACAGCCAATCGACGATAAAGACCCTCACATCATATAGAGCCAGTTCGCTGCTGGATTCTGAATGCATTCATGATCTGCAAAGGCTACCCACTGCCAATAAGGTTAGGCTACTTTGGGTCCCCGGCCATACCCGAGTGCCCAGAAACGAACAGGCCGATTATTTGGCCAAACAAGGTGCGAAAAGTTCGAGGATTGGACCAAATCTCTGCTCACAATGAGCAAAAAGAGAGTCAGAATGGTGGTAGAACTCCTGGCGGGGCACTGTCATCCAAACAAGTACCTCAACATTACAGGTATTACGGATGATGCTGAATGCAGGTGGTACCTGGAATTTCACGAATCAGCCATCCACATCCTCACGAAATGCCCAGGAGTGGCAGCAATACGGGAAGTGCACCTCGGAAGCATCGTTCTGAAGAAAACTTTTTGGTGCGGATGAAATTCCTTATTATCCAGTCAACAAAATTCTTGGAATATACATAGTATAGAGAACTATAGACCATTGATGATTCCTGCGAAAAAATTGAAATATATCTGAATAACTGAGCAAAACCTCTTTCTCCATGAATATACAGCAATTGATGGCTATTCGCTCATCTTTTCAACTTTCAAAATTTTCATTACATGAATATACAGTGACGGCCAAAAAGTATGTGCCGTATGGGAAAAAAGTTTATTATTAGAGTATTGGAAAAATATTCTCTGGAAAAGTTTGTGCATATCTGATAACTTAAAAATCGATTTTGACACATGTCACGTGATCGCTGGTATGGCAGCAAATTAAAAAAAATTACTATGAATAGGGAAAAAGTCTAGTAAAATGGCAAGATATCGAAAAAAGTTATTTGAAAAAGTTTCTCAGAATTCAATTTTATATACATATATATGAAGTTTCAAAAAATAACGTGAGAAAATTGAAAATAGCAATTTTTATAAAAATATTTTCCTAGTTGTATAAAAATATAAAATTATTATTTTATGTATAGCATGACCATACTGAAACATTTGTATTTCAATGATAATAACAAAACTATGTCATTTTATCCACACCAGAGAGCTCTAAATTAAAAAAATTGGATTTTGTCAAAACGCTGGCTGTTACATTGGTTCGTATCTAACAGTTATATCAGAATTCCATTTTTTTTTCAATTTGCCGCCATACCACCGATCACGTGACATATGTCAAAATCGATTTTTGGATTATCGGACATGCACAAACTTTTCCCAAAAATCTTTTTTCCAATGCTCTAATAATAAACTTTTTTCCCGTATGGTACATACTTTTTCGCAGTCAAATTCTATTTTTGAATGGATGTGAATATCTTCTCAAATTTCAGTTTCAATATTCCACGCCATTGGACAAAATCTGTATACTTATCGCTTCGATATGTTCAATAATATCTGGAGTGACACAACCGTTCATGATGATACTATTCGGTGATGTAACTGGATCTATAGTCACTTATGCTGCGTCATTATATGAAAACACAACTGAGGAAGCAAAAATACTTTTGGACGAAACATTGAAGAACGACGTGCAATTTTTTTCTATTTATGCAGTAGTTATCGGCTTGGTGACTATAGCGTCAACATATATATCTATTGTGCTTTATAGCTACAGTTCCGTAAGACAGGTAAGTTATACTTTGAATACCTACTTCATAATAGAGCACTGTTAGCTGACGTCACAACATGGCGGTGATCAGCTGATGTGGGGACAAACAAAGAATTCGAGTTTGGAAAGAAAATTGTTTTTTTGCGGTGGTTAGTGGATGATTGTGATTTTTATTGAACTTTACTCAATTTAGTGATTCTATTATTTGATAATATTTTGAAATACTCTTGTTTCAGATGAGAAATCGTATAATTTTACTAATAACTTCGCTGTTAATTTTGCGATTTTTGACAATAAATATCTACTAAGAACATGTTTTTAGAAATATTTTCGCAGAAAATCCACAAAAAGGACACGCCTATTTTTATGGAAAATGGCTTTGTTTGTCCCCCCATCGAATGTTTGACAACTGTCAACTTACGTCACTGACAGTGCTCTATTATTTTGATGATCAGTTAATCAATTCATTAATAAACCATTCTACGCACAAATCATACTATACATTACAGTATTCAAAAACAAAAATTGGAGGGTGTCCAAAAAAGCTGAAACCTTGTGGATGGATAAAAAAGTACGTCTTGATATACCTACAAACAATGTAAACTATTATAATATGTATCTAAACTAACCTAAAAATATAAATGAAAACGAAAATACAAAATTTAGTGCCTAGATTTCTGTAATTCATAAGTATCTCGGGACTATTGAATAAATGAAGATTTGAGCTGTGGACTGTGGACAAAGAGGAAGAATCAATTGTTTAAAACGATAGTTGATGCCGATCAATGTTTTACCTGTTTCACTCCCATTAACATCAACAATGGTGGCTTATTATGGCAAATACCTGCCTGAAAACAACTACTTTCCTGGCTAATACCACGACGAGTATTGAATTATATCAAATGTGCAATGTTCCTCAATGCATAGGGCAAAATCCTAATCAGAATTTTGTTCTAAATAATTACTAGTTACGACGAACAGTGCAAGGAAAGGCCAATACAGATAGCTTATTGAAGCCATCTGTTCTCTGTTCGAATCATCACACCACTCTGGCTATTTGCTCACTCTGATCTTACGCGATGAAATGGGACACTAGGCCGCTCTACATTGTAAACAGAATGAGAAGCACTCTGACTTCCCGGTTTGAGGAAATTATTCAATATCACTATTTTCTTCAGATGTCTGTTCATCTTCGATATATCACCGATGACTCCAAAGACGACGACCTCAAAATTCGAATAAAAATAGTGATAGCTTTAAAGTACTGTTTGGAATGTAATTGCATCTATGTTATTTCAGATATTCAAGATGAGAAAAGCATTCTTGGAGAAATTCCTTAATCAGGATATTGAATGGTTTGACATGAACCAAACCGGTGATTTTGCTACGACATTTACACAGTGAGTAGTGTTTTAGTAACAATATTTCATTTTACGCCAGTTTCTCTTGAGGATGATAACTTAGCGAAGCTTTTTACATATTTACATATTTATTGTGTATGGGTACTTATTCATATTTTTGAATGAAGGAGTTTCCTATATTTATATTTCATATTCTTGTCTCTGTGAGTATTATAAAAATTCAAAATATACCAACGTAATTTTTTCTAGTTCACATAATGCGATTCCTTGTGACGATATGACGTTGCTGTTACTATCAGTATATCTAGATTTCAAAAAATGCTCTTTGGCTGTATTATTATATAACAACATTATAATCAATCAATATGATCTTTTTTGTTATATTACTTTGTCAATCCTTGAACCCCTTCTATACACTATCTATACTTCTCAATTCCACAAACACATTCGATATTTTTCTATTCATTACTATGCGGACGATACGCCACTTTACATGCCCTTTAAAGAAAGCGATATTCGCCTGCAAGAATTCCTTTCCACATCACTTCCCAATAGGAAATCCGCATGGACCAATCAAAACTATTTCAGTTGCGCCGGCGTGATGTGCAATGTAATTTTAGGTTGGAAATGTCGCAAATGAATTTTCCTTTCTCACACACACTCTATGTTTTCACAACAAACATAATGTTGCAAGACACACATTTCTTATTCATTTAAATAGGTTTTATCCTAATATTATTATTAGATCATTGGAAAAATTAATTTGAGGAATGTAAATTCATTTGCGACATTCCCAACCTAAAATTACACCGCACATCACGCAGGCGCAACTAAAATAATAGTTTTGATTGGTCCATGCGGATTGCCTATTGGGAAGTGATGTGGAAAAGAATTCTTGCTATTCGTCTGGACCTCTCTCTCTCTCTCTCTTTCGTTTATTGGCCGTTACTTCCAGTGATGTGCAATTGACCATCGTCTGGATCTGTGACCAAATGAATTCCTTATCTAAGAAGTTTTATTTGGCGATAAATCCTATTAAGTCGAAAGCCATGCTCTTTGGACGCAGGAAGGAGTACGTGAAAGAAACAGGCATATTGAAAAGGGAAAAATTCTCCATGAAAATTGAAAAATGAAAAATGTTTTTTTTTTCTAATATTGAACAGAAAACAACTACTTCCCCGGCGAACCTTGCTTCAATGAAATGAACGATTTTTTTGGGTGATATTTTTCAATTACATTCTCCCTATCTAATTTATTTAATGAATTTTAAATGAAAACGAGAAATAAATTTAAAAAATCCAAAAGTCAACTATCTGAATCAAAATGCGAATTTTCACTTTCAGAAAAAAAATCTCGGACATCAAAAGTTACGACGAAAAAAAAAAATTTGGTTGAGGGGGGCTCGCTCCTCCTTTTCTTAAAAAAATTTTTGTAAAACTCATGACATCTGATCGTCGAATAAGATGGTTTGAAGAAAATTCACCACCCCTGCCACCACAAAAGCTAGATACTTATAACACGCAAAAAAAATTTTCAACAAGTTCGGACATGGACAATAATGACGAGAAAACTCGATCTGGGAGCACAACACCTTCCCTGTCACAAAAAAATTGAGAAAAATTTGGTTAAAAAAAATTAATCTCCCTGCCACCCTTTGAAAGCTAGATAGAGAACGCTTAGGAACTCGAATAAATTTCCAACCGTTTCATACATGAAAAATTACGACAAAAAATATGTCTGTCGGTGGGCTCACCCTTCTCCTCTTTTCAAAAAATGGTAAAAAGTGCGAAATTAAAATCGAAAAAATCCGTAAAAATAGAATAAAATATCTAACCAACGAATTAGAATAGTATATTAAAGTATAAGTGGATAAAAAGGTCTTTCAAACACGCGCGTTTCAGTGCTCGAAATAGAGCAAGTGTTTGAAAGATCACTTATCCACGAATACTTTACGATATTTTTTTCAATTGTTCCACTTTGAAATCATAAATACTGGTTTCATTCTTACAAATAATGGAAATAAGAGCTTATAATGTAAAATGGTTGAATTCGTGATATGACATCAGTATACCTTTCGTTAATGTTTGAATAAAAGTTTTTCATTTGTTTGTAATATTTCAGATGACGTTACAAGGTACTCCTGTCAGATAAGAATCATAACATTGTCATTCTTGAATTGTTAAAGTTTTAAATAGGTAAAAAAGGGCACCAATTGAAAAAAGTTTTTATTCAGCTTCACTAAACAGAAGAAAATAAACTTTGAAGTTAATCGAACCCATCATTGTGTTACATTATTTAATTTCATATGACAGGCATCTTGTCGCGGAAATTAAATTTAATACAGATGATTTCAAATTTAATTCATGAGAAATAGATACTTCTCGCCGCAAGCTATAAGAAATATCATAATGTAACCAAATGATGGGTTCGATTTATTTGAAAGTTCATTGTCTTCTTTTTGGTGCAGTTGAATTTATTTTCCTTTTAGTTTTTTCAAATGTTTTTTTTTTGTCAATTCAACTTGCTACGTTCTTCCTTATTTGTAAAATCGGAAACAGGGGGATGATGCACATGATGAACGTATCTATCCTCAAAATTTTTAATTTTATACCCAAACATAATTTCAACTGGCGTAACGTCTGTTTGTTTTTTACAAACTGATTCAATGATTTAATAAAAAAATCATAGCTAGTGGTATTCAAAATGGCGTAACAATTTACATTAGGGTGGTATTTAACAGTCCATATGCCCAATTTTTTCTACAAAAAAATTACTTTTGTTTCCTAAAAATACTAAATGCCCACCAAAATTAAGAAAATACTAAATCTTAGAGCGATAACCAAATATTTACTTCATGCTCGTCTCTTGTATTATTTGTTCGTAAAAATAACTTCTGTTGGCTAAATATTATGCTAAATGTTCACCAAATTGCAAGTTGAAAATGCGTAAATTCTAAATTTTGAGAACATTTTATAAAATTGGTAGACATATTATTATTTGGGTTTCATAAAGATTTTTTGATGTTCATTAAATTTATTGGCGGACAGTGCTAGGAATGTATGGTTTAATTTGGTTTACATTATACAGGGTGTTTCCGAAATTGCGGCAATAAATGAAATGGGAAGTAGAAGATGACAAAACAAAACGAAATGATTTAATACTTTTTTCTCGAAAAAAAAAATATATATATTACGCTGTATCCTGGAGAATAAAACCAGTGCCTCCCTGATAAATATTAGATTAGATTAAATTAGTTTGGGGCTTCTGTGCCATCAACACCGCGACCTTTTCAGATCTATTGTGTTCGCCCTCGAAATCGTTTAGAGTTCTTTATCTAGCCCTGTCTTCGTCACGAGACTCCACAGGCCAGTTTTCAGAACTCCCATGTATCCGGGAGCCCTAATAAAGGCAACTGAAAGCAATTTCATAATATTTCATAAAAATTTTCGAACATTTTTGACTGCTTCAAAAAATTAAATTCTTGCCATTTATTGATACGTTATGTTCTATATAACAAACCCATTTTCTTAATTGCCCCAATTTCGGAAATACCCTGTATTTGATCCCTTTACAATATTTGTAGTCACTTCTGTTTATCTAGTAAACTGGAAAAACTAATCCTGGCAGGACGTGAATCTCGAAAGCTCATTATTTTCCTAGTTAACTAACTACAAAATTTTATTTTCAGGAACATCGCCAGGATTGAAGAAGGAATTGGTGAAAAAATTGGATTATTTCTCTATTTCGAATCAACTTTTGTAGCAGGTATCATTATGGCTCTCGTAAAAGGTTGGAAATTAGCATTAGTTTGTATGGTATCTCTACCAATATCCACCACTATCATGGCATTGATAACAATGGTAAATCAAAAATCCAATAATATCTTATTGAAAGATCTAGGTATATTATCATTTGGATTAACGTAGCCGTTACTTGGTGGAAATCCATAGTTATGACAACATTCTCAAATACGATACTGTGTATCGAAACATGTCGCAAAGGCAATAAATTTTGTGGAAATTTTAACCGTTTTTTACCTTAGTGTCATATTATCATTTGGATCAATAAAATAATTTGGTTTTGGTCCGTTATTTCGGAAATAAGTGAATTTCTGTAATTATTCCTAAAAATTTGCTGGAAAAATTGATATATAAAGCTTGAATTTGAGGATAATATTGTTAAACATAGGAGAACTCTCAGAATTGTTTTTATTTACAATTGGAAAGTGTAGAGACTAGTTTATTGTTTTATGAATCAGTTTGATCTTAGTGTTCTGAAACTTTGAGAATATATGCAGGATTATTAATCGAAAGCTCCTCTAGATATTGCTCAGAAATTCAAATGTATAGAAGACTGAGATTAGGTACAAGATATATCCTCTTTGCGATCAGATTCATTCAATTCCAGCTGAAGGTGGTTGAGTAGTTTTCGAATTCTACTCGCTCGAGGAAGGGATATCGACGTGAGCTGTTAATTCGTTGGGCGAGGTAAAACGAGAGGCGCGCAGTAGTGCGTCTCTCTTATTTATATGTTATTATCATATTGCGTTCCTTGTTGCTCGCGTACATTTTTGTCTATACCCCAGATGAAAAGTTTCCGATACTGTATACGACTCTTGCTAAGTGAATTCCATTTGTATATTGAATCAAGTCAGTAATTTTCATTAAACGACACTTTGCAAGCTAGTACGCTAGTAAAAATGTCTTCATTAACTAATAGCCTGAATCAATACTTCTTGTTTGAGATATTAAATGAATTATATTTCAGATCTCAACAAAGTTTTTCCAACAAGAAATGGAGTCCTATGGATCGGCAGGTGCAATAGCAGAGGAAGTTCTCAGTTCTATTAGAACTGTAGTTGCATTTGACGGCCATCAGAAAGAAACAGAAAGATATAACGATCACCTAATTGAAGCGAAAAATAACAATGTGAAGAGAGGGTTTTTTAATGCTTTGAGCAATGGTTGTTTATGGTTTTTCGTTTACGCGTGCTATGCTTTATCTTTCTGGTTTGGTGTTGGTTTGATAATTGAGGAGAGGGATCTTTCACCAGAAGAACAAGTGTATAATCCTGGAAATATGGCGGCGGTGAGTACTATGTCATCATTGAGAATATTTTTATTGTACAACTGTCAAAAAAACTTGACATTTCTGCATCTCTATTAATGCGTAAATGTTTACTTTTTTCGCTGCCAAAATAATTCACAAAATAAACATGAAATATTATTTTTTGAAAGATTTATTTTTAACAGAGTCAATTTTTAATTGATTATTTTTATCATAAAACCATTTCATTTATTAGAATTATAATTGATAGTAAAGTTTGAACAATTACTTCCAACATAAATTCCCGAAGATGTTCCATGATGCTGCTGAGCAGAAACGTTTGATATTGCAGTTGATTCCACAATTTCATCAGATATTTTAATTCGTTTGGATGAAGATGGACAATTTAATATTTTGATAGAAAATTATCTATACAGTGTGTCTCACTTCCCCGTATCTTCCGTAATAATTGGGGTAGAATGATGAAACTCTCAGGACAGATGGAAATGGAAAATATACCTACCACCTCAATTAGGTTGGCCTAAGTGATATACACTGCCCAACACTCGCGATGGAAGAACCAATTTTTACGGTAAAACATACTAGAGGGCAAAATGGTTCGAAATTCTTTCAGATTCGTGATCAGGTCCACCAACTCACTACAAATACACTTTTTTCCTGAAAAAATTTCAGTCCTGAAAAATCCGAATTTGTCTCACTTCTCATAGAAACACCCCTGTATCTTCCGTAATAATTGAGGTAGAACGATGAAACTCTCAGGACAGATGAAAATGGTCAAAATATACCTACCACCTCAATTGGGTTGGCTTAAGTGATATACACTACCAACCACTCGCGATGGAACAACCCATTTTACGGTAAAACATACTAGGGGGCAAAATAGGCTCGAAATTCTTTCAGGTTCATGATCAGGACCACCAACTCACTACAGATACACTTTTTTCCTCAAAAAATTTCAGTCCTGAAAAATCCGAATTTGTCTCACTTCTCATGGAAACACCCTCGTAATTTCCGTAATTATTGAAGTAGAACTCTGTAAATTCCAGCGTTAGATATACCAGCGATGTGTCTAACTCTTGCATGAAGTTGATCTGAGTGACATACACTGCTCGCCAGGAGCGATGAACCTAGCCAGTTTTGCCAAAAATTATATTAGGGGACAATATAGGCTCAACGGATTTAGAGGTTTTTATTTTATAGGACAAACTTTCATTTTTCACGAAAATTTGGTTGCTTTGATAAGTGACGAAAACAAATAACATGATAAAATCTAACACCGTCATTTTACAAGCTACCAAGTGTGTGTGGAACAAAATTAAAGTTAATACGATGAAAACAAAACCTCGAGTGGTATTACTCCCGAAAATATGTACTGTTGGTAAAATTGGTGTTCTGATTCCGAATCCTTTGAGCCTATATTGTCCCCTAACATAATGTTTTTCAAAACTGGCTAGGTTCAGCGCCCCTGGCGAGCAGTGTATGTCACTCACATCAACTTCATGCAAGATTTAGACTCATCACTTGTATATCTAACGCTCCTGGAATTCACAGAGTTCTACTTCAATAACTACGGAAATTACAAGGGTGTTTCCATGAGAAATTAGACAAATTCGGATTTTTCAGGACTGAAATTTTTTCAGGAGAAAAGTGTATCTGTAATGAGTTTGTGGTTCTGATCACGAATCTGAAAGAATTTCGAGCCTATTTTGCCCCCTAGTATGTTTTACCGTAAAAATGGGTTGTTCCAGTGCTTCTCTCTTATTTATGTGGTATTATAATATCATTGCGTTCCTTGTTGCTCGCATAGATTTGTCTATACCCCGATGACAACTTTCCGATACTGTAGGTGTTTGCGGGCACATGTTTACGCCGGGCAAGTGCATGCAAGTCTGGACAAACCGTGAACACAAATACACAACAATCATCAAGGTCAAACAACAAAAAAATTTCAATGTACACCAAGGTCATAACCACACAATGGCAACTATGCGCCAATCATACACCTGAAGGTCTCTGATGACGCTATAGTGGTGGGGGGAGCCCGACAGTTGCGCTCATATACCAGACATATACTTGAAGGTCACTGATGACGTCAATCACTGATGACGTCATAGTGGTGGGAGACTAAAGTGGTCTTTATATATAAAAGTTTTCTGTGCGTGTGTTTGTCACTGAACTCCTTAACGGCTGGATTTTGATGACATTTTTTGTGTGTGTTCAAGTGGATTCAAGAATGGTTTAGATTCATTCATGGTTTCGGTCCACTGTAAAATATTTTTTTTAGTTATTTGTTTATTTTTAAGTGGAATATAGCAGCTGCTGCCCGCGACTTCACTATAAAAGGAGTTCGACAAGAAGATTAATACAATTAAGTATACATAGCAATAGACAGGATAACTTCTGCCGCTAGTATGTATATACATTTTCCGGAGATTCATCAATGGACTTATATAAACTCGCACTTGAATTCATTCGAACACAACTTTGTATAGATTCTATAAATGAATTGAATTGAAATCGATTTTTTAAATTGCGAATTTGGAACTCCAGAAAATACACGAAAAACTCTACTTACTTATTCCCTTCTATAATAATCCTAGTAAAATCTCAAGTAATTTATCATATATTCCAGGTATTTTTCTCCACCCTTGTAGCAACATGGAACTTTGGAATGGGAGCCCCTATATTGGAGATATTCAGTGCAGCTCGTGGTGCGGCACAGAAAATATTTTTTGTTTTGGACAGCGAGCCGAAGATAGTTAAGAACAAAAATTCAGGAAAGAAACTGAATAGATTCCGATCGACAATCAAGTTTGAAAATGTATTCTTCAATTATCCTGCTAGACCAGATGTGAAGGTGTGTGAATATTTCTAAAGTAAACATTCCACGTCCTACCAGTACTATATCAATGCACTAATGGAATAATATACAGGGTGTTTCAAAATTCAGTATCAAGAATTAGGAGGCGTATATTTCAGGTCAATATAAGACTTTATTTCCCATAAACATATGTCCGCAACTGCTTAATTTCTAAGATACAGGGTGTTGAAATTTAACAAAAATGATAATGATACGCTACTGTTTTTTTTTTAAGAATATTATATATTTTATGAGTGTCCTCTATCTATTCATAAAAATGGTCCCTTGACTTTTTTCCCTACGAAGAACAGTTTTCGATTTAAAAAGCAAAATGAGACATACAAAAAATCGCATAGGTACAAGCGAATGACGACCTTTTATTTTTTAAATCGAAAACCGTCTGTCGGACGGAAAATAGTCAAGAGACCATGTTTGTGGAAAAATAGAAGACAATTATGAAAATGATAAAAAAAACAGTAGCGTATCATTATTTTGATCAAAAATGACAGAGCATGTTTACAGAGACGCCACTGATGAAAATTAAAAAACGTTCGAAATGGAAAAAATGTATTTTTATGTGTACTTTGCATGTACCAAAATTAAAAAGAAAAGCCAAAGTGGTTTAGAGATATTGAAAAAGAACTGATTTTTTTGTTGAATTTCAACATCCTGTATCTCAGAAATGAAGCAGTTGCGGACACAGGTTTATTAGAAAGAAAGTCATTTTTTGACCTAAGAAACACGCCCCTGAAATCTTGATACTGAATTCTGAAACACCCTGTATAATACTACTGATATTATTTTGAATATTTTTTTCATAACTCGGTTACCAATTGACACAATTTTTGAACTGAGCAACCCCTTTGAAGTTGATTGAAATCATAATATGAAAACTCTTCTCAAAATAAATCTCTGAGCTCCTAGTACTATATTATGCAGTATGTATCTGCTACACACAGCTTGGCAATCTCACGTATGTATCTGTATCTGATTACAATGTCTTGTTTAACACGGAAGTAAGTAGACTACTTACAACGTCATTATATTTTCCTATGTGTTCGCTGGCAAGATTTTTCAATTTAGTATTAATTAATGGGAATGTGGTGTTCTCAAGATGAATAATTATCTCATCGTCTCATCCGAAATAAGTGAAAATCAACTGAATATTGAAATTATTGTGACTTATTTATTGATGTAGGTATATAGACAGTGTAATACTTAGTTTCACTTTCAGGGTGTTTCCTAACTACGGTTCCTAACTGCAGGGGGTGATTTGTTAGGTAATTTTAGGAAGAAAAGTTCCTATGAACATATGTCCGGAGTTGCTTCGTCTCTGAGATACAGGGCGTTGAAATTAAAGAAAAAAAAACGGTAATTATAAAATATCATAAATATCCTAGAACCGATTTGGTTGAAATTTGGTACATTTATTTGAACTAATAAGGCGCTCATTAAGCCCTAACTATATTGAAATTATTATGGCCAGTGGCGTCTCAGTGGACACCACAGCCAACAATATTGTAAAAAAAGTACGCCACTGACTTTTTTCCGTAGATTTTCATTTTGTTAGACTGAACAACTCAAAATACAACTTTTTGGTCTTTTATATTTTCATCATATCTAGCTTTGTTTTCGAGAAAAAACAAAAACATAAAATAAAGACCAAAAATAAAAATATTAACAATTGCGATAATACAGTAAATGAGCAAAATGTCCCCCTTCTGATAAAATACACGACCGCATTCGATTTGCCATTGATTGTTTGACACGTTCAAAAATTCCTGTAGTAGTCCTTATTACATTGCAATTGTCAATTATTCGGTTCCTCAAGTCATTCACATCTAGTACAGGAGTTTTATAAACATGAGCCTTCAGATGACCCCATAACTAGAAATCTAGAGGATTCATATCAGGACTGCGAGCTGGCCAATGTTGAGGTGCTGCACGTCCAATACAGCGATTAGGGTAGGTGATGTCGAGATGCTGATGAGCAAGAGCGCTAAAATGAGCTGAAGCCCCGTCGTGCATAAACCACATGTTGCCTCTTACAAGTCCTTGTAGGATTCACCTGTTAATCTTTCTGTTAAAAAAAGGTAGTAGGTAGTCACCAATAATTCCTACCCAAACGTTCAGCTGAAAATAATGGGGATTTTCGTCGGCCCAAAAATGGTTATTGTGAAAGTTCATAATAGCATTTCGTGAAAAATTTGTCTCCTCCGTAAATAAAATATTTGGTAAAAAACTATTATTGTGTTCCATCATATGAATCAACCACCTGCAAAACATTAATCTTGGATGAAAATCCCGAGGCAGTAGAGCTTGGACCCGCGGTATGTGGTATGGGTATAGAAGCTTTCTTTTTAGAACTTTCCAAACGGTTTTTGGGCTGACTTCAAGCTGCAGTGCAATCTTCCTGGTACTATTTGAAGGATCTTTTTCTATCGCATCAAGTATAGCTTCTTCTAGTTCAGGTGTTGTTACCGTTACTGGTTTCCACCACCTGCATTTTTATTGAAACTCCCAGTTTCACATAATCTTGCATGTAGGAATTACTCTGAATTTACTGCTATGACAATAATGTTGTCAAAGTGACCTTACCTGTATTTAAGGGCCATTATTCATTATCGTATAATTTTTGTTGTAATTTGTCATTACGAATCTCCCAGGTTTTCGTAGAAAACCCCTCAAAAGCAGAGCTTGTCCGAGCAAGGGAGACCCGGGACCTACAGCTTGAAAAGTGGATTTCGAACCACTTTAGCTCCGTGATGGCGGTGGGGATCGAACCCGGGCCGCCTGGGTGGGAGCAAACGCTCTAACACCTCGACCACTTCGCTATATGCAATAAAGTGGCTTTAATTTTTTTTTCTCGAAATCGAAGCTGGATATGAAGAAAATACAGGAGAACAAAAAGTTGTATTTTCAGTTGCTCAATCTAAAAAAAATAAAGATTCACCAAAAAAAGTCAGTGGCGTACTTTTTTTACAATATTGTTGGCTGTGGTGCCCACTGAGACGCCACTGGCCCCAATAATTCAAATCTAAATAGGGCTAAATAAGTACCTTATTCGTTCAAATGAAAGTACCAAATTTCAACCAAATCGCTTCCAGGATATTCATGATAATTTATAATTACTGTTTTTTTTCTTTAATTTCAACGCCCTGTATCTCAGAAACGAAGCAACTCCAGACATATGTTAATGGAAACTTTTTTCCTAAAATGACCTAACGAATCACCACCTGCAGTTAGGAACCGTCGTTAGGAAACACCCTGTGTTTTATGAATTTTTACTTCTTACTGATACTGACTTATATTCCAGATACTCCAAGGACTCAATCTCCAAATCAATTGTGGTGAAACCATAGCCTTGGTCGGTAATTCTGGCTGCGGAAAATCAACTTGCATTCAATTACTTCAAAGATTCTATGATCCCATTGTTGGAAATGTAAGTTTATGAGTATTCATCAGGATCAGTGCAAAAAGTAACGTGTTGTCCAACTCGGCCTAACGGCCTCGTCGGACAATTTCACGTCGAGTGCAATAAACAATTTTTGCACGAGTTGCATTCAATATTTTTTCTACGTTCATGCAAAAAGAAAAAAATGGTTCATTAAGATTCGGCACTAGGTGTAGGAAAATGAAAAGAGTAAATCATTTTAAAACTTTCTTTTCTGTAATTGTCAGAAATAATTTTTGACTGACGTTTCTATAACCACAGTTGCATTATGAAAATACTTACTTTACTTACTTTATTTTATTGATCCCAAGAAACATAATAGCCGTGAGCGCGTATGTTATCAGGAGGTGTGGTCATAGTACAGACAGTTTGATCTATGCAGGTAGACGGTTCAGAACAAAGCGGATCAGTTCTGATTATGGAGTATTTCTCGGGAAACCAATGTTTGTTCTGCAGAATATTTGCTAAATATGTAGTGGGTTTGAATGTTTATGTTTGTCATGATAACAGCACGTTGAAGTAGAATGACAGATGAGTGCAATAAAGAACTTCTTTTTCCACTAAATATAGTTCAATAAAGTTTTGCTTTTTGCAGGAATGTAGAAAAATATATGTTTCGTTAAAGAAGAATGCACTGTTACAATATAAATATGTCGCACCATTGATTTTGTGATATCTTCAGGAGGCTACTTGGATATCTGAAATGCTTTCAACTCCTTCAACCAATTGGTAAATAATGAAAAAAACAGGTATTTAACAATCTTGAAAAATTGCAAAGAACCCAAGTTGATTCTACTTGCTGCTTTTGTTCAAGAAAAGTCAGCTGCTATTACTCAATTTTACCACAGGGAGATATCTCATTACCTTCCTCATGAAATCTTGCGATAGACGGCTTCCAAGGGCACCAAACCGGAAGGGAATTACTGTCCTGGGATATGGGATAATTCAATATTCATGGCAAGGAGTAATGCGCTAATGCGGAGTGCCCTAAACGAAGTTTCTAAGTAGATGGAACACTATGATCGCATATACCCAGTAGAATGAGAAATTTCAACTATAACTTTTGGTTGTAGATCGGATATTTAAAATCTTAGACTGACCAAGTTCTGGCGACTCAGCAGCCCTCTGAAAATTTCTTTTTAGATCCACAATATCCTCTTTTTCCCTTTCCAGCTGTAACTAGACAGAATTAAGCTGAAGGTTGAAAAAAAATGTACCGGTCATCCTTACAAAACATACATTCAACATGTCCATTAGGACACCAAATTTCATGTAAGAGTCTTCATTTTCCGGTCAATTCTATTCATAATTTTTGCGAACATTTGAAATAATGTTGAAATACGTCCGTACACCAATAAAACACTTATGAGAAAATGAAATTTGGAAATCATGCCGCTCATCCAACCACTGCTTCAATTTGCTAATTCTATCATATTCTGACATCACCACTGGTATCAGGTTTCGAAATTTTACTAATTATTGTTTATACGAACCAATCGTCATGAGAAAACATTTTAAATCAACCAATATTTTATACCAGTCATTTTCAACCAATCAGATGCTTTATTTCGACATTGTTACTATATGGTAACCAGCAAATTTTATGAATATTTTTCATTCACATGATACATGCTCATGTATCATAGACGTAGAATTAATAAGTGAAAATTTCCCAGCACATGACAGATATCATATAATTAAACGATAAAAATATTGACATTTCCCTGAAACGTAGTAGGAAAATTACATGAAATCAATTATATTTATATAATAATGTATCTGATATTACATATTTTATTTTACTGGGACACGGAAAAAAAATCCGCAAAACGATTTTTAGTCAATATTTCCCTGAGACCTAGTAAGAAAATTGTATGAAATCAATTGATTTTATATGAAAATTTATCTAACAATTTTCTTGCCGAATCCCCCACGTGCTTAAAGCAGTACGCGCACTGAATCCGCTCGACTCGGATCGGCACGGCATTGTCGAACGTTTTGCATTGTTCCTATTTCAATATACCTCCGCGCACTCATTCAGATCGGAACGGCAGAGACCGTTCGACTCGACTCGACTAGGGCCGAGAGAACTAGTTGTAGTAATTAATTCCGGGAAGTTTGTCTCGTACATGAACTTTTAAAGAAAATTCATGTATTTTTCTTAAAAAAATCGGTAATAATTTTTTATCGTTTGGACTTCAATATTATCTGGATCAAAGTTAGTAGGGGCACTATTTGAGCTTATGTTTTCATTATGCATATAGTAGGGCTGAATGTACATTGAAAGTTTTAAATTTTTTTATAATGAACAAGAAAAAATTTTCATCCATTTCCTTTCTTCTAGATTTTATTCGATGACGTTGACATTAGGGATCTCAATCCTAGCTGTTTGAAGCAAAAAATAGGCGTTGTGAGTCAAGAACCTGCACTTTTTGCAACAACAATTGCAGAAAATATCCGGTATGGTAAGTTATCCGCTACCCAGATGGAAATAGAAGAAGCAGCCAAGAAAGCTAACGCCCATAAGTTCATCTCGACTCTACCACATGGTTATCAAACCATTATAGGTGAAAGAGGTGCGCAGCTTTCTGGTGGCCAGAAACAAAGGATTGCCATTGCTAGAGCTCTAGTGAGAAATCCAGAAATACTTCTCTTAGATGAAGCTACATCTGCTCTGGACACTACGAGTGAAGCAGAAGTACAAGAAGCTTTGGACTCGGTGAGATAGTGTTCACAAAATTGATTCATATTTGCTATTGAATATTTGCGATGCTAGATGAGAATTACTATAACGTACTTCAGGAAAGATTCTGGTTTACACAGAAGAAGCCATGTTACATATTATTGAATCAATCTGTGGTATGGCATAATCAAAAAGCACTCAAATTCGAAACCTTATATTAGACTTTAGAACCATCATTCAGATTTTTTTCACCATCGACCACTAGAGTTCTTATGAACATAACAAAGCTTACTGATGATTTGAGACCAATCACGATAGCAGTCGATGTCTTGGCCAACCCAGAAATCATCATCAAATATCAAATGTTCACAATTGAATCTGGACCTAATGGGATCCATTGCATTTTTCATGTCAACTGATAATTGAAAAAACAGAGTAGCAACGTGATTTCATATGTGCAATAATCGCATAATGCTAATTTCGTTCAAAATATTGGAATATTTGTCAACCTTTCAAACTTTTTTTATGTTGGGAGAATCGGAAACATAGTACGGGTCAGTCAGAATGAGACCGACAAATCCATTTTTTCATTCATCGTATTATTTGATCGAATCGATGTTTTGGATTCACTGATATGTTACCATGCTTTCTTGCATATTGTCAGGGGTAATATAATAAGTGGTATGATTATTACCGATAATTTTTTGGAATATTAATGAATTGCAATCCCAAAGCTGAAAATTCAACGAGTCCGTAGGACGAGTTGTATTTTCTTGCATTGGGATTGCCAATGAATTGATATTCCAAAAAAGGTTAGGTTTTTAATCATACCACTAATTATATTTAGGACGACAATATATCGATTTGAAATAAAGAAAAATCGTGTCACCTTGTAATTGATGCTTTACTTCTAGCCGTATTCAACGGAATACTCGTTTCCACGACCTCATTATGATACCAATGGATATTTGTCCCCAACAATTGCTCATATTGATAAATAAAGATAACTAGTCAAAACACATGAATTTGACGTTTATAATTTGAATCATTATTTTCACTTGACAGATAGTAAAACAAAAACTAAGCAGGTTTATCACCGTGAAAATACAGCGACAAGCGATATTTTCACTGTAGTTCCGATTCTATTGGCTGAATTTCAAAATTTAAAATCCACTGATTGGTTGTTAAGCAAGGAAATATATTGTCAAATATATAAAACTATGTTGAAATTATTAAAATCCATTTAAGCAAATACATAGTTTGAATATCCATGAACATAAACTCCAATTTTCAAAAATTAAAACACTCTATTCACAATTCCATAGTTTAATTATTCAAGTTCAAAGACACATAAATCGATACAATTACAGGATATGGACATATAAATCAGCTCATAATTTACAAACCTGCAAGGAAATATGTAATAAGCATTTCGTCTCGGTACGGTGACGAACAGAAATGCAACCCAAGCATAATACTCTATAGTAATATTGGGAGAGGTCAGGATGCAGGGCATTCATAATTCAGATTAGCAGTCATTATTGTATTAGCATTGATATATGATTGATCACTCTTAAAATTATCAGTTACCAGAGCAGTACCCATGTAGCACCTCATATTGGCTGAATCTTGTTTTCATATTGGGCCAATATGGATATATTGTAAATGTTAAAATAATATTAAACCAATATGGGTGCATATTGGAAAAACAATATTTCATGAATAATATTGGTGGAATATTGGCTCAACTTGTTCTGAATGTACATTGTTTCCTAAAATATTGGGTCAATATTGGTTCAATAATTTTCACCAATATCCATAGAACGATATTGGCTACATATTGTTTCCAGCATCTAGCTTCAATATTGCGGTTTCAATATTCCTCTTATATCGATTTTAGAGAGAAAAAACAATATTGTATATCCAAGTTTGATAGCGCATTGGTGGAATATTATTTGATCCATATTGGAAAAATAATATTGACCCTATATTGAGATTGTTACGGAAACCTCACGCCAATATGTGAAAGACAATATGATGCAATATTACAAAATAAATTTATCACTATCATTGAAATTTGAATATTGGCCGAATATTCAATAAACAATATTGAAATGAACTATGATTGACCTTGGTAAGAAACCGGTAGGTGGCTCCACATATAGAACGACAGCTGAATCATAGTAACATATATTAAATAAGGCTTCTCACAATGCGTTCACAAGTCAATCTACTCAGTGGAAGTAGAAATTAAACTGTAGAATATTCCAATTATTCGACATTATTGATTGAAAGTTTGATTTTGTGGAGGAAATCCAATTCTTGGCATGATTTTTTGGGTTTATGACCTTCCACAATCTAAAAATGAAGAAATTTTAATCCAAATTGTACCAATATCGCTTAATATGTTGAGGCCAATATTGCTTCGAAAATATTACACAAATATAATTTTTAAAATATTGGACCAATATCGCCGAATGTTCACATTTTTTTTCTCGCCAATATTGTTATTTGAATATTTTGCCAATATTTTCACAATATTGTACCAATATTGTCCCAATGTGAGTGTGCTACTTGGGTAGTAGCAAAATGCAGTACATCTCCCCATCTGTGGCCCTGCTGGTTAGCAGTTCATTGTAAGTTTGCTTACTATTTATTTCCATCTTTTTATTTGTCTCAATCATTCAAAATTTTAGTTTATTGATTCACCTGCTTTTGGCAGCCTTGTTCATTTATTGTGTTCCTATTCCTAGAATGAGTGATTGATTATATCTTGTATGGCAATATCCTCATTCAAAACTTTTACTAAACACATTTTTTTTCAATTTATATGTATACAGGTATAGATGTTTTTGTTTTTTTAAGAAATATTTGCAAACCATGAGATAAATGCACATAGTGAATTGGTGGATACTGTATTGGGTTAACACCTGTTTGTATCCCAAAATCGTAATAAATCAATAAATTATTTCAGATGGCAAAATGCGCCTTTTTGGAAGCAAGGGCTATAATATAGAGAAATAAATTATCTCAGAAACAATCACATTTATAGGAATATCGAATGTTGACTTTCAGGTTGGGTATCGATGAGCCTGACTGACGTCAAACGCTCATTTGTCCATTCACTTGTCCAAAGAAAATATGAAGCAAAATATGACCAGATACCATCGTAACTACGCCACCGATTAACAGAAATAAAAAACATAACTTCAAATTATCACGTTGATAAACGTTGATCAGTATTGTACCAAGTTAAAAAAAATTCCTACTTAGGAGAAAAACTTTAGGAGAAAAAAAAATCTTAATTTTTTCGTTACTTTCGACACCCTGTATCTCAGAAGAGATGCATTTCAAGACATACCTTAATAAAAACTTTTCACCTCGTAATGATGTGAGGGATCTGTATTCGGGGTTTGTCGGTGTTATTCTGACTCACCCGGTATGTTTTTTTCATCAGCACTATATTTCTTTCTGATATTAGAATAATTTGATATTTCCAGATCAGTGGGGAGTGCACAACGATAATAGTAGCCCATCGCCTCTCAACTATCAGAAACGCACATAGGATAGTAGTAATTGCTGAAGGAAAAGTCAAAGAGATTGGAACCCATTTTGAGCTGATATCGAAAGAAGGTGCTTATTTTCATCTGGTGAACTCGCAAGGCCTTACGGATACGAGTGAATTGATAGGTAAATGATAATGTTCGACAGTTGTGCGGAAACATATTTTTTTTTCGTCCCCCGCACTTCTATAATCTGCCAAGCATGATTCATGAGCAATGTCCACATATTTGTATATTTGTGTAAAAATATCAGCGGATTTGATACTCAATTTTTATCTTATTTGGAATAAAACTGCCTATACCGTAATTGGAAATTGGTTGGTACAATCCCAGTTTCAACCAACAGACAACTTTAACAAATTCTTCTTTCTCAATACCTTAAGATGAATAATAACCATATTACAGCCTGTTGAAACTGACAAAAGTGACAATAATGTTCGAGATTGTTAATCGCCATTTTAATTCACGAGTTTGTTACAGAACTTTTCCGTCAACCGTACTGTTCCGAAATAAAGATATTTTACTTTAAAATGTTATTTATTCAACGATAAACACAACTACTATCTCCTATTTATATTAACTCTATTTAACTTTAGTTTAATTTTCCTTAGTGGTAGTTTCATTATTGTAAATATTAATATTTCAAATGGTAAAATTACTGAAACTAAAGGAAGGAATTCATAAATTGATTTCAATAGAAAATCATTCATTAATAGGGGTCATTAATCAATAATTTTGTTAAAATATATCATGAATAGACGGTGGACGGAGTTAACCCAAACTGATTACGTCCCTTTCGTTCGTTTATTCCCGACCGATTAATCGATCGATTAATTTGTGACCATGTGACTAAAATCAGCTCAAATCTGCGATCATAATACCGAACTCCATTATTCATTAATAATAATAATAATCTACTTTTATTTGGTATATAATATTATCCGATTTTGTCCAAAAAACGTATAAAATAGAGTCTACCACTCCAATGAATTGCGTTCATATATAGCGTGTTACAAAAGTTTGCACCATTCGAGAACTTTTTTATTATCGATTTGTCAGAAAATTTCATTCCCCATAAACATAGGTGCATTACGGAATAAATGCATATGATTTATCATAATTTCGAATATCTGAACAGTGTACAGGAAAGAAGAAAAAATAGAATTTTGAAGTATAAACTACCCTGGCTGTGATTCCAAATTTGAATATTGTTTCCAATGTTCTATCAATATTCTACAGCTTTTTTGAATAATCTTTATTGATAATGTCAAAAATGAGAGTAGTTTACACTTGATCAATATTCAGTTCCATATTTATTATTTTTTTTTTAATAATAATAATATATATATATATATAAAATAAAACGTATTAACAATAATAATATAAAAAAAAACTCAAAATAATCTCAAATGTGCCATTGAGTGCCCTCCTGCTCATAGAAGAGTACATATGCTATTTTTGTTCTCCCCTGTACACGGTTTGGAAATTTGAAATTTGTACAACTCATGCAATTATTCCACAATGCAACAATTTTTATGAATAATGAAATTTTTAGACAAATCGATTATAAAAAACTTGGATGGTGCAAATTTTGAAACTCACTGTATATATACGCAACGTCATTGGAGTTGTACACTCTCACTTTGTTTACTTGTTACATCGAAACAACAAACTGAAAAAAAAACTAGCCTTGTAGAAATATGTGCAAATTTTCTGCCTTCTCCTGTACTACAAAATTGATTTCGATAGAGTAGAGTTGATTACATTTCTTACATAATACCCTTATAAAACTTACCTTCATCAACCGATTGAAATGATTTATTTTTTCGTTAAGTAGACTTTCAAAAAGACCACTAAATTTCCTGAATAAATTTCCATTTCCAGGACCAACTAATCTTATTTTTCAAGCTAAGAAATGTAAAAAAATTACTAGCGATTTTTTTTGAAAAAATCTGACTACACCACTAGATTCTCGACATTTTCACAAGGTTCACATGTAAATTACGTTGAAATGCGTCAATCAATAAAAAAGTTATAAGGGAATGAAATTTGAAAAATATGCCGTTTAATCAACTCGCCAATTCAATTTCGAACTTTTATGAGAACTTTGACTACACCACTGGATTCAGAGAGTCTCGGAATATCACTGACTATAATTTCATCGAAATATGTTGATAGATAAAAAAAATAAAAATTATGAGACAAAATGACATTTTCCTGAAATTCCATTAAGTAACATATTATTCAAATTTTATTATCTTAAGATTTTCTAATTCATCAACAGATTTCGATGAAATTTTTGCCAGTGATGAACAACTTACTAACGTGAGGATAGTTTGAAGAGAAGAAAAGATATTTTGTCATTGATTCCTTTCGATATTCCTTTTGTAAAAAGGTATGTGGATGACCCAATTTTGTCTGTACCATCAGGTTAGGTGGAACAAGCTCTGTACAATTTTAATAGCTACGACATCCATCTACAATTCACGAAGTTTTATAAAGAAATATTTTTTGCGGAGGATGCAAAATAAAAACATAAAACACTATTTTTAGCGTTTTTCCCGTTAATTTTTTGAGGTGGTGTTGAAAAATTACCAAAATAAAAGTTTTAGATTATTCATTCCTCAAATGGTATATTTAGCTACCCCCAAACCCCGTTATATTGATTTTACTTGATTCACCCTAAATTTTCACACAATACTGCTAAGAATTTTCCATGACGTCGGGTATTCAAAATCGGCTTGGCACTGGTCTATTAGATGTCCAACCTATTGTTATTATCAAAAAGTTTGGCGCAGACCCTGCGTTGAACATCTATTGTTTGATTTTCGTACCCAAGCACAAGCATAAGACATATCACTTGAATCCATAACTGAATTCACAGGTGACAAAAGAATGAGCAAGGCCTTGAGTTGGTCCAATAAATCCGAAGATATTGACAATGAAGAAGTACAGGAAGAGCTAATTGTAAGTTGTACCCGTTTCCATTGACATCAACAATATAACATCAGACAACCCTAATGATCTATAATTTCTCTTCCAGGAGGAAGCAAATCCTTCAAAGAGTGTACTGATGAAAGTTCTCAAGATGTCTGCGCCTGAATGGTACCTCATTACAATAGGATGTTTGGCATCCGTTCTCACAGGTGCTTCTTTGCCAGTTTATGGGCTCGTTTTTGGAGATATTGTTGGGGTAAGTTGGGTAACATTCTCAGACTTTACTTCAGAAGCGTATTTACCATTACTTATTCACCTCTTCATATTCGAAAAACTAACACACTCCAAAATGATTTCTCACTGCGCATCATTCTTCAAAAACCCTTTGAAGGTGATGAAATTTATAAAGATGATACTAGAAATTGTAATATACCATACTCCTATGATACTATACTACTATAGTGTGAAACATTTTTAGGTTTTAGCTATCCAGGACGACGAAAGAGTTAGATCAGAGAGTAACATATTCTGTTTGTATTTTCTCATACTTGGAATAGTTACGGGAGTAGCAATGTTTCTACAGGTAAATATACATAATATATCCAAGAAATTAAATTTTAAGTTTTTAGTTTGCTCAGATTTATCTTCGGAGAAAATTGAAATACCGCCTGGGGAGCAAGAACATACAGATGTTCATAATGCATACTAGCTATTGTTGAAATTGTATTTTCCGTAAACCAGCTGTCGCCCCCCTACGAACGACAGCCTACAGAAGTTGAAACTTGTTAGAGCCACGGATTAAGGAAGTCTTACCTTCCATCGTGCGATTCCTAGCACTTTCTCGGCCATTAGAAAAATGAATCTGCAATCGCTAGGCTTTGAACCGTGACGACCGGCAGCGAATGACTGAAAATCGGTACTTCAAATTCAATTCAATTCAATTTATTCCCAAGAAACGTACAGTTTATAATAGGGAAAAAAATAAAATTTAAATAATTTCACATAATATAAGTAACAATATTAAAAATTAATTTAAATATAATGAAATCAGAATTGGAATGGATTCAAAGGAGTAAGTATTTTTTTAGGTTATTCTTGAATCGCAATTTACCCTAAGTTTTTAAATAATTTGTAAGTTCATTGTAAATTTTCACACCATAGAAATAAATTGATTTTTTTCCAATATTCGTCTTGATTTTTGTGACATAAATTTTGGGCTTGTCTGGTCAAGTGATTATGTTGGTCATTATTAATTTTGAAACTTAAAGTGGAATGTTTCATATTATTTTTAACAAGATGAATTAATGTGCATATTTTCAATTTGTATAGGGAATGTATATCCAGTAGCTTTCTTGGTTTACATAAGTTCACAGTTGGTTCTTGATAATCAAGTTTAAAAATACATTTAATAATTTTATTTTGTAGTGTTTTCAAAGGTTTAAGCAAATAGGTCGAAGCAGTGCCCCAAACCGAAATTAAATATTGTAATTTAGAGTATGCTAGCGAAAAATATATGGATTTTAGTATTTCAGCGGCAGTAAATTTCGAATTTTAAAAATAATTCCAATTAATAAATCTGCCTCCTTAATTTCTCTATATGTTTTGCCCATGATAAATTTTCATCTATTAAGAGTCCCAAGAATTTCAGTGTCGAGCAGTATTTAATGTATTCATTGTTGGATTTTATCTTTCAAATTATTGTATGACGATTTTTCTGTAATGAACATAAATGAGGATTTTTCATAATTTAATGTCAGTTTATGATCGATGAGCCATAATGATATTTTTTTCAGATCTTTTTTCATGTCATTTTTGGTATCACTTTGACTTTTTCCACCATATATTATTGTGGTATCATCAGCAAACATTTTAATTTTTCCAGATAACTTTAAATCTGCTAAAGAATTTATGTAAATGAGAAAAAGGATTGGTCCCAAAATAGATCCTTGTGGAACTCCACAAATGACAGTTTTCTCAGTACTGCATTTGTCTCCTATATAGACAAACTGTTTTCTATCTGAAATATAATTTTGGAATCATTTATAAACAAAATGACAATGTAATAAAATGTACAAGTGGTAGTATCCTGTTTTTCTTCGCATCAACGCCAGGGGTGTATTGTATATGTGATTTTGAGAGAGTGGCCTAACTTTTATATCCTCTCAAGACTGGACAAAATACCCAAGCCCCCTATATATAGGGTTATATGGACAACGCCCATTCCGTGATGAACCACCAATCCGTGATGTCCATAATTGCCACAATTTTCGGTTTTTCTTGAGCAAGGTTGATGAGAAAGTTTCGATCTTTCGGATTTTTCATGTATTTGTATTTTTTGTTGTTTTTGTCAACCCTCTACACCCTTACGAACAAAACTCTTCGAGAGAAGACCAGAAGTATCATTTGATAAGCTGGAATCAACTGGTTCAGAGTATTCATGACCAGTAAGAAAACTGAATTTATCTGATATCCGTGTGGAGGCTTGTTGTAGTCGTTTTCTCGACAGATAATGAATTTAGCGTTGTTGAACAGATCATTCCCATTGCTGTTGTTGGTGTACTTCATTGCTTCTGTAATGATGCTAACGTATATCCAAAGAAGTCATGAAGATTCATAATAAAGTCCCTCAAGTGCGCCCTGTGGTCGAAAATGTATTTTTTTCTAGACCCCACCTGTAGTTCTTGGCTGAAATAAAAACTCTAGTCGCTATTCAGTTATCGAAATACAAAGCTCACATCGATCGGCAACGACTATCGTTATATTTTCCATCGTTCAAGATAACCTCTTGAAAGGCATGAAAAATGAAACTTCCATTGTTATTAAAAAGGAAAAAAATCCTAGGATAAAAATTAAGAAATTTTTGGTAATATCTAACAGAAAACAACTATTTCTCTATAGGAATTTGTAATTGAAACTTGATTAAAAAAATCGCATCTGAATGAAAAGGCAAATTTTCAATTACAGATAGTTTTTATTCTAGTTAGGGACCTTTCACATCAATAGCTATCAAATGTAGTTCAACGTCCAGCATGGCTTTAGCCGGGAAGTGTTTGTTATCTGATAAATATTATGTACAAGAGTTCTTTTTTCGGCAACCGTCCGGGAAGTAGCGAAAAAGTATCACTTCCCGGACTAGGCCGGGAAGTACGTACTTTTCGGACTAGTCCGGGAAATGCTCGAATTTCAATATAAATATTTATATAAATAAGAATTAGAATGTTTCTGTTAGTACCTATCTTCTGTTCGCATTTCGATATTTAATACAAATAAGAATTAAAATGTTCGAAATTTTCTTCTACAAAGAAATATAAAAAATATATATATGTGTCTCAATTTGTTATTCTGCACGGTTGCCAACAAAATTGTGTACGCAACACGTCCAAAAACAGTTTTTTTGAAATCTTGTCCACTCGTCCAAAAAAACAGTGTTTTCCGGACTTGTTACATAAATTACTATATTTCTACCGTAGTATTTTTTTCATTGTAAATTTCAAAGGAGAATTTTTCCATTTTGAACATGAATACCTTTTAAGAGGTTATCTTGCACGATGGAAAATTAATACTAAAGTTTGTCTCTTTACGAGTTAAAAATGTTCTTCTTGTACCACTTGGCTACAAATAGTCCAATTTGAAAATTGTTCAATGATATTTTAACAATTCGACGAAATACTCGAATACTGATTGATGTTAGAATGGTCTTTGTTGAATGGACCAATGAACTCTTACAAAAAACACCTTTCTTTCAGATGTTCTCATTCACAATCTCTGGAGAGAAATTGACGTTGAGAATGAGGAAGAAAACTTTCGAAGCGATGTTGAAACAAGAAATGGGATGGTACGACAAAAAAGAAAATGGCGTTGGAGCACTGTGTGCACAGTTAGCTGGGGATGCTTCTAGTGTACAAGGGGTATGGACGAGATTTCATCAATTCCAATTCAAGTAAACAACTAATTTTCAGGTAGCTGGTGTGCAAATTGGAACCTGTCTGAATTTTTTGTCAACATTCGTTCTTACCGCTGCGTTCTCTTTCTATTATGAATGGAAACTCACTCTGGTACTGCTCTCTTTCTGTCCTTTCATATTTTTCTCCATTTATTTCGAACAGAAGTCTCTGCAGGCAGATGCGGCTAAGAATCAAAAAATGCTCGAAAAATCTACAAAGGTGAATTTTTTTATGATGAGAATGTTTTTGTGTGAGTATAACGTTTATAACATCTCAAGTCCAGGATGTTAAAATTTTATTCAGGAACTCAATGGCAGGCAAGATTTGAAATTATGGTCCGATTCTGAAGCCGCCATTTTGTTATTTGTTTTTATGTTAAATTAGCTTGCAAATGAAGTATCATAATTTGGAATACGGAACAGTTGTTTTTCCCGCAAGAGGGCGCTAAAATAGGAAGTTAGGTAGCGAAAATTGACATGGCTGAATTCCTTATGAAATTACCTTTTTAATGATGTATCACACTCACTACTTTCCCGATTCAAATTGTTTGGGTGATAGTGACCAAGGGGAGGGGGGAGAGGTATCACAGTTGAAGTTATAATAGGAAGATGTCCCCCTTGGATTAAAAATCGGCGTGTTTTTGCATTTTTTTCAGAACACATGAGTTTTGAAGATATTCGATCTGTTTCGTTTTCGGTGTAAATAAAACTATTTACATTACGTTTTCAAGATGAATTAGTGAACGAATGATATAGGCCATTTACCTGTTTTGTTGCTAAGCATGCATGGACTATTTACAGTGTCGCCAGCGGGAAATAGTTATTTACCTAACAAGTACGGAAAGTAGTACTTTTCCGCACGCGACGGTAGCACGACGCGGAGCGGAGTTCGGGCAAGCCGTTAAGGGCGGAAAAGACATTTTCCGTAAGAGTTAGGTACAATATTTTTCCTACGAGTGTTTTTGTCCAACTTATTTATGAAAAAACAAGGTTTTTAATAAACAAGTTTTCATAATAATGCTACAAAATGACTAATACGACAGAATAGTTACATAGATCATTTAGTTAGTCGTAAATATCCTTATTTTCAACAATACAAAAATCGTGCGGAAAAGTAAAAATCGTACGGAAAAGTAAAAATCGTGCGGGAAAGTAACTTTTCCGCACGATTTTAAATCGTACGGAAAAGTACAACTTTCAAAACAAAAAATCGTGCGGAAAAGTTACTTTTCCGCACGCTCGTAGGAAAAAGACTTTTGCGTCCTGTTTATTATTTACTACGTTGTTACGCAAACAATATCACGTAGATCGTTTATTTGGGGTCAAACACGAAATGTCAATTAACAATGACAGATACCTATTTATTAATTTTACATTATAATTTTAGTTTACGAAAAAAATATTGTTTGCATCTCGAATGAAGCTCAGCAAAATAATTTTCATTCTCGAACGCAAAAGTATCACTTCGCATTCTAGATACAAAAATATCTATTTTCGAAAACTGAACTCAAATATTAACATTTTCATTAAAATCTCAGTTAGAGAAGTGTCTCTTTTCCGTTCTAGAACGTAAAAGACTTCTATATTCCGACGTGCCATAACGACATTATTATGGATTTAGTTTTATAGGACTGAGTACTATAATGATTCATTAGAGTACTGAGGACTATAATGAAAAAAATATAAACACAAAAACTTAAATCTAACTTTGACAATGACATGAGAATACAAACAAACAATTCCATTGTTACCTTTTACGTTTCTATGCACATTACTGAAACTAAGCTGCGTTTAAATTACTTACTGTAAGGCAACAAGAAATCTATTTTTAAAGAAATCGTCGGAATATAAAATTTCGTAAGAAATTCGGATCATAAACAATCACTATGGTACTAGCTGTGAAGATTATCAGACGAGGCTGATGCTCTTTTTGTCTGATAATCTTCACAGCTAGTACTATAATGATCGTCATTATGATCGGAATTTCATACAAAATTTTATATCATGAATATCTATTATGTTCTAGAACCTGAAAGACTTTTGCGCCCTGTTTATCCTCGTTCGTTCGTTTTGGTTCAAACACGAATTGTCAATTAACAATGACAGATACTTATTTCTTAATTTTTCATTCTCATATTAGTTTTAATGCAGTTTTCGAAAAAATATTGTTTGCATCTCGAATGCGAAATACTTTTGCGTTCTCGAATGGTTATTTTTCTTCGCTAAAGCTCAACAAAATAACTTCCATTCTCGAACGCAAACGTATCTTTCGCATTCTATATACAAAATAGCTATTTATGATATAAGTTCGTAAAGTAGGACTTTTTTGTATAAGCGTATAAACACGCGAGTACAAAAAAGCCTTTTAAGAAAGTGCATCATACAAAGTTTTTTCTTCGACGGTTATTGTATTGCCAAATTTTAGCAATTGCATAATTTTTTGAATATTTTATGTCATGAGTTGTCGTCGTATTATCAAATGACTTCAGAGTTATGTTTGATGCAAAATTCTGTATTTTTTGAAAATGCATAAATGAATGACCAGTGTGTAAAAATTTACTTTTCCTTGTTTAAAAAAAAAAAAATAAAAATAAAAAAAATATCTATTTCAATATTCTAGTATTGAAGGATGACTCATACTACTACAATTTTCTAGCTTGCCGTAGAGGCCATATCTAACATAAGAACTGTTGTTGCTCTGGGATGTGAAAACGTTTTCCAGGAACTTTATGTGAAAGAGCTCATGCCGTATCAGAAAGTAGCCAAGAGAAAGTGTCATTTCAAAGGAATTGTAGTGGGTATGGCTAGAAGTCTCCTGATTTTCGCTTATGCAGCGGGTATTACATATGGAGCTAAACTCATTATTGACGGGGAACTGGATTACGGATCAGTTTTCAAGTGAGTAAACCATGAAACCTAAATGAATATTTTGTTGGAATACCTTCAATATACAGGGTGCTCGTATTTCGAGCTAAACATGACATCTCGGTTATCTAAAGACATACGAAGTCGGTTAAATAAGGGAAACTCGCGAAAACTCGCAGAAATAAAATTGTGAAGAAAAAGGGAACATTCTCCATAAAAATTGAAAAATGAGAAATGTGATTCATTTGTAATATCTAACAGAAAACAACTACTTTCCGGCACAACAGCTTTTATGAATATCCTATTCATATTTTCGAACTAAAATCATAATTATGAAATTTCTTCAAATAATAAAAAACATGGACTATCCAAAAATTAAATTCAAAGAATGTTTACCTACCTATCCTTTGAAAATAAAATCTGAAAAATCCTTAAAAGTAGTAGTAGAGTACGATTCAATCGAGAAAAATATATCTTTGTTACACCGTCAGCCTGATACAGAAAACGTTGGAATTCGATGAAAATTCCGACTGTTTCAGACTTGAAAAATCACGAAAAAAATTGCACTTAGACCCCCGAAAAAAGGTGAGAAAACTCCCGAAAATAAATAACGATAGTCGTTGCCGACCCCTAGCACTCCCATATACACAAACAACTTAGGCTTGATGTAGCAAATACCTGTCAGAAAACAACTACTCTCTGTCTAATACCATGACGGGTATTGAATTATATCTAACAGATACTTGTGCAGTGTACCTCATTGCAGAGGAAACAATTGCAAGTGCTCTTCTGGAACCAACTAGCGAAATTTTCTTCTGATTCGCACAGGGGGGCAATCTGTAGACTAGATTCGAGGTTGTTGCCTCGTCATCTATATAGTGTGGGTCATCACAGAAAGCCCTGAGGCCATCTGTTTCCCGTCCGATTCATCATCCCACTTCGTCTAGTTGGTCACTCGGTCTCACGCTGGTGACTCGGGTGTAAGCCGCTCCATCTCGTGAGCAAATCAAGAAGCACTCCGATTCTTCGGGTTGAGAGATTCACTAAGCTCAGAGTTCTTGCATGGTAGATGATAGCTGAATAAATTCGTTTTTTTTTGACAAAGACCATTCAAATAGCTATTATACTGAGTACTTTTTAACAAGATGTAACACTAATTGTATAATCATAATCACCTTCAGGAATATATAATTCGTATTCCGTAAATATAACACAATTGTTTGGGAAAAGACATTGCGCGTCGACAAGCCGTAGATGGAATGTAGAAGTTAGCATTGCCTAGTCACGACCAGTGGCACCTAATATAATTACGATTGATTCGCTGGCGCGTTCTATTGTTTCAGTTATATCTGACACACGTCAAATAATCCATGACTTATCGATATTATTAAATTGTCCAAGAAAGTTTAGGAAAGTTGAGTAGTATTCATGGGTTATGAAAATAGCTATTTGTATTACTAGGGAGGAAAGTGCCACTTTTCCTCCCGCAGAATGTAGTTTAGTAGTAAACATCCAAGGGAGAAAAAGGCACTTTACTCCCATGTAATACATATGATTTTTCCTCCTACCCACTTAATGAACCTTTTTTTGTAAAAGCATCTCAACTGCTTTTGTCCGAAACGGAGCTATACTTGCATAATGTAAAGTATAGACAATACAGTAATGTCCATCTGAGAATCGGCGTCTTGGGCTTGTAATCCGAAAGTCCCGGGTTCAGCTCCTGGCAATTGCAACATTTTTATTTTTGAAAATGTTATTTTTCTTTTTTGAATTATTGGACATTCAGATAGCTTATACATTTCGGATTGGTATTGAGTGATTTTCTCAAGTAATATTATGTGCCTATTTGAATGAAGTGTTTATAATTTTTTTTCTAAGAGCTGCGCTTGTAGAAAAAATAATATGTGTATTTCGATAACAAAGTGTCATTGTCGTTCTCCAAAGATTAATCTTTTTGTCGAGCGACAATCAATCACTTTGCGCTCTGAATACACTAATAGCTATTAAAGAACCAAAGTAAAAGTAACATTCATGTTTGATTATTACCAGAATACAGGATATATAAGATGTTCTAGAAATTACGGAAACAATTTGATTATAATAGATTCACAAGTTTCATCGTTTAAAACTTACTTGAAATAAGGGGGAGGAAAAGTATGAGTTTCCACCCTGGTTTGAGGGAGGAAAGTGTGTATTTTCTATAGGGGTAGGAGGAAAAAGTTGTTAACACAACTTGGTCCTGATAATTTACACATTCGGCTGGCGTCTCATCACACTTACCTGCTATACTTTACTTTCAATGCTCGTTATATTATATAATATTTCAATTTCAGAGTCTGTGAAGTTATGATCGTTGGGTCATGGTCAATTGGCAATGCTTTGTCAATATCTCCAAATTTCCAGAAGGGTCTCCTTGCAGCTTCCAGGATAATTGCATTGCTAGAGAGAGTTCCTATTGTCAGAAACATCATCAATCCAGTTAGATCCATGTGGGTAAGTTGAAAATAGGATATTGTATTGTAGGGAATGAAAATTATTTAATAAAAAAAATTAATATAAGTCGTTTTTGAAAAGGACTAAAATCAATAAAATGATTTGCTCCTCACCCATACCCATCTCCAAACGTTTCAACTGCAACCATCAGACCGGCAGTCATTGTCAGTGGCGTGGTCGAAGTACCTCTTGACGTATCAACTGAAACTGAGTTTGAGTTGAGTTCGAATTTGAGTTGAAATGTTTGGAGATTTTAACCAGAGAAGACCACGGCAAAACCCGGAAAGCAACCAAAACATTAACGCCAGCCGTGAAAGCCTACATTCCTATACCTATGTAGATTTTTCTGAAAGCTTGTCGAATTACTACTTGGTACTTGTATTTTGTTTCCATGGCATACTTGGAAAAGCAAGGATTATCTGGGCATTGGAACAAAATAGGACCATCGATAGGACAACAGGAATCCTGGACTTCCAGCTAACTGATGCATAGATTATATTTTCTAATTTCTAATGGTTTGCGAGATACATATTTTTTCGTAAAGTATACTATGGCGTTGATTTTTTTCATAAAAATCTACGTAGGTCAAAAACTGTGATTGATAAATTACATAACTTATGTTATTCTGTGGTAGAAGTCCATTGTGTTTCGAAGTGGAGTGGTATATATTTATAATGCAGAAAAACTCAAAGTCATCTCCACAATTTAATATAACAACCAAATTTTATGTGATGGTATAACGATCAAAAACTATCGATCAGTTCAATGGTATCATAGTAGTACATGTTTCGAACTTATATAGGTTCATCTTCAGTTGAGTTTAAAATTCTACAATAAAAGAAGAACAGTATTACTATCAGTAATCTAATACAGTATGATATTACTTACATGGAGAGAAAAATGTTTTATAGAAACTTTAATAAAATTAAAAAAGAGTGTCACCACTTGTTCCCACTAGGGGTTATATTTTTACGAAAAATTTAAATAAGGGAGGCTTGCAACCTGTATCCCCTTTTTAAACGGCGAGAGAAACAATTAGGGAGGTCTAGAGCCTTTATCCCTGTGATTTTTATTAAAAATTAACATCGGAATGAAAATTGACTGAAAACGACTCAACGAGTGAAAAAAGAATTTCATTAGTGAATTGAGATCTGTCAAGATAGCTTAACGTCAAAATTGACATAGAAAAATGACATGAGAAACATACACACAGAACACAGATGGACGAAACAAATCTATCATCGCAACTGGTATTCTGAACAGATTGATCTCATGTCTCGTATATCCATACCTCTTACCTTATGTTGCGATGATGGATTTTTTTCGTCTCCATCTGTGTTATGTGCGTATTTTTCTCATGTCATTTGTCTATGTTAATTTTGACGTTAATCTATCTTTACGGATGATCCTCTCTTTCTCAATTCACTAATGACATTCTCTCTTCACTTCACTTCCGATGTTAATTTTTTATAAAAGTCACAGGAATAAAGGCATCCCTCATTGTTTCTCTCGCCTTTAAAAAAAGTGGTTACAGGCTCAAGCCTCCCTTGTTTGAATTTTTCGTAAAAATTCAAAATAAAGAACACATATTTTTTTGTACCCTCTTAACCCCTAGTGGGAAGATGTGGTGACACCCGTTTTTAATTTCATTAAAGTTTCTATATAACATTTTTCTCTCCATGTGAGTAATATCATACTGTATTAGATTACTGATAGTTACACTGTTCTTCTTTTATTGTAGAATTTTAAACTCAGCTGAAGGTGATCCTATATAGGTTCGAAACATGTACTACTATGATACCATTGAACTGATTGATAGTTTTTGATCGTTCTACCATCACATAACTTTTGTTTGTTATATTACATTGTGGAGATGACTTTGAGTTTTTCTGCGTCGTAAATAACTTATGTTGTCTGAATACCCAATTGGAAGGCCAATCGGACCATGTGAAGAAATATGCAAGTTTCCATTCAAATTAATAATGGTGCATGGTACCGACATTTGGTAGACCCTGTATAGCAGTAGAACAAAAAGTATCATAAGTAGAACGCGCATTATTTATTATGGTTACATATCAAATTTCAAGTTTCAACTGCAGTTGTAAAACTTCCAATGCACGCTATCGTATGAGGAAGTTAATGTGGAAATAGTAAATACCAGTTGAAATCACACTATGAAAATTTTAATCTTCGCCTATTTTTTCAGGAAAACGAAAATATAGAGTACTCTCAAATTTATTTCTCTTACCCTACCAGACCGTCTGTATCAATTCTCAACGGGCTGAACTTATCAATCCTCGAAGGAAAAACTGTTGCATTAGTAGGATCTAGTGGCTGTGGAAAGTCAACAATAATACAACTTCTCGAAAGATTTTATGACCCGGTGTATGGAGAGATATCTATCGGTGGGGAAGACACGAAAAGAATGGATATAGGTTTCTTGAGGTCTCAGTTAGGAATAGTATCCCAGGAACCTAATCTTTTCGACAAAACCATTGCTGAAAATATTTCCTATGGTGCAAATTATCGGAATGTTGGGATGGATTCGATAGTTGAAGCTGCCAAGAATGCAAATATTCATAATTTTATAACCTCTCTTCCATTGGTGAGGACTATTTCGACCAGGTGATATGTTACCTGAATTTTTTTAAATTGTTTTCAGGGATACGAGACCAGAATAGGTAGTAAAGGAACACAATTATCTGGTGGGCAGAAACAAAGAATTGCAATTGCCAGAGCCTTAGTGAGAAACCCAAAAATTCTTTTATTGGACGAAGCTACTTCCGCTTTAGATAACGAAAGCGAAAAGGTAAACAATTTTTTTTCTGTAAGTAATACAGAGCATACACATATTTTCGTAGGTATACATATAACAAGTGTTTAAAACTTCAAATTGTTGTGTAGTCTGGGAAGGTAAATTGTCACTACCGGTAATCTCTAAACTACAGGTTGTTTTCGAGTTTGTCGCTCGTGGTCTCGAGGTAATTATACTACGATCTTTAGAGAAGTAGTATTCTGCGGTCTTTCGGACAGAGGGAGCCTAACTTTTTTATTTGGACAGATAGAACTTTGAATCCAACGGGACCTTGATCCTTAATAAAAAATAGAAAAAAATCGAAAAAAAAATAATAATAATAATAATAACTTCGACCTGTAGGGGTGCCTAACTTTTTTATTCGAAAAGATAGAGAGATGGTTCAAACGGGTTAATGATCCTTATTTGACACTATAAAAGATGAAAAAACTGAAAAAAATTTAAAAAAATAAAAAAAAAATTTTGTCCCTCGAAAATTTTTAAAAGGCTATATTTCCCAAACTATCAAAGATATCGCTTGGGACTTTCAGTCATTTTATCAACTCGATGACGGTATTTGTCACGTGACTTTTTTTGGCGATCGGAAAATCCGGAAAAATTTTACGGTGATTTTCCGATTTTTTTTTTCAATTTCCTACTTTTCTCGATGCCGGTTCAAGAATTGATTCGAATCCTTTCAAATTTCTTCTAGATATACTTCAATATGTCTTACAGAAGGCTGTTAGTTTTGAGAATGATCGGAAAATGATAACCGGGTTTTCCGGGAAATTTTCCGAAAAATTCCGATATTGTAAAACACAAATGACAACGAAACCAACAATCGAAACTGAATTGTGAAAAATGTTTTTGGCAGTGCACGAATATACCAACAAATCACATCTTCGATATTTTTTCTAAGATGATCGGAAAACTGGGAAAATTTCAAATATATGAAAAAAAACATTTGAATTTCGGATAATACGAAATTACTCGGAAATGGTCGATATTTTTCCGAATCACCGAGACAGCTTTTGACTGCCTTTGGAAAATCTACAATTTGGTATTTTAATTTTTTTCCCAAAATTAATAGTCCGGGAGATATCTAAAAAAATTGGAAAATCGAAATATTGACCGTACTAATAGAGGTAATGAAAAAAATAAAAGTGCATCGTATCCGCAACACATGCCTCAGTAATACCTCCAAACAGTTTTTCTTCGACTACATAAAAAGATGGGAAAAATACGAAACAAATAAAAAAAAAAAATAAAAAATCTGTACTCCCCCTCCCAAATTGCCCAAAACTCGAAAACCAAACGAGATATCGAAAAATTTTATATAAACAATTTTGTTCCCCTTGAATAGACCTACAAAAAAGTCACGTAAAAATTTTTGCGATACCCTATAAATAAACGAAAAAACAGCTGATTTTCGTGAAAAAATGATTGAAACTATGAAACAGGCCGAGAACATAGAGGGGGGCTATTTTTTTTATTTGAGTAGATATAGCCACGGTTCAAAAAAGAAATTGATCCTTGTAAAAAATTAGGAAGAAACCAAGAAAAAAAACAAAAAAAAATAATAATAATAATAATAATTGTGACACTCACTTTTTTATTTGGAGAGATAGAATCATTTTTCATAAAGAGAAAATGTGGCCCTTTGAAAAATGAATATGGAAATAAAAAAATAAAAAATTAAAAAAAATTAAAATGTCGACTCATTTTTTTTTTGTCTGTCGCCCCCGGGGCGAACGCTATGATTTCCAAACCCTTGGAGATATTGCTTTGAAATTTGAATCAAATCAATAACTCAAAAAATGTATCTCGAAAAAAATTTTTTTTTGCGATCGGAAAACCCGGAAAATTTTAACGGCCATTTTTGTGTTTTTCCTAGTTTCCTCGATACAGGTCCAGGGTTTCGTTTTTTCGAATTCATATTTCTTTAAGAAGTACGACCAAATGTCCTACAATGGTGTATAGTTTTTGAGAAGGATCGGAAAATGAAAACGGGTTTTCCGGACGATTTTCCGAAAAGTGAAAATTTCGAATAAAAACCGCACCGATGATCGAAATTGAATTTTGAACAATGCAGTGGATAGAGCTTGGAAATACAAAAAAATCATACCTCTTCAACACTTTTAAGAAAATGTCCGGAAAACTGAGAAAAATTGAAAAATATGAAAAAAAAAATTGTAATTTTTAAAAATACGAAATATCTCGGAAACTGCTGATATTTTTTCAATTTACCACGATACCTTTTTTGACCGCCTTCAAAAAATCTATAAAATATGTAGATGAATAATTCCCCTATTTTCAATAGTACAGGAAATATTTGAAAAAAACGGGAAAATCGATATATCTCCCGAATTAAGGAAAAACTTGGAAATTAATTTTTTGCAGAAGATACCTCTCAATGAACTCTATCGATCGTCTAAATTTGGTTTTTTCGAATTCAATAACAGAGCGGGAAAAAAATAAAATCCAAAAAAAAGGCTGGACTTAGAAATTTTTTTTATAAAAGCACCAAAATCTCAAAAACTAAACAAGATATGGAAAAGTGTATGCATACAATTTTATTGTACTCCATTAGTACTACAAAAAGTTTCGAATGAATTTTTTTCCTATTTCAAAAATAAAAAAATTCGTCGGGACTTAGAAAAAATTTCGACAATTTTGAATAATTTCAAATATTTCCCAAACGGCTGCATATTTCCAAATTTTTCATAGAACCTTTTATGATTGTTTTTGAAAAGTCTACAAAAAATGTAAATGAATTGTTTCTTCAAAATCAATAGTCCAAGAAATATTCGAAAAAAAATCGGAAAAATCGATATATCTCCAGAATCAATGAAAACTGAAAAATGATTTTTTTGTTAAAAATACCTTTCAATGGACTCTATCAACCCATCCCAATTTGGTTTCTTCGAATTCATTACTGCAGCGAGAAAAAAATAAAACCCAAAAAAATTCGTCGGGACTTGGAAAAAAATTTCGTCGATTTTGAAAAATTCCAAATATTTCCCAAACGGCTGCATATTTCCAAATTTTTCATAGAACCTTTTATGATTGTTTTTGAAAAGTATACAAAAAATGTAGATGAATTGTTTCTTCAAAATCAATAGTCCGGGAAATATTTGAAAAAAAATCGGAAAAATCGATATATCTCCAGAATCAATGAAATCTGAGAAATGATTTTTTTGTCAAAAATACGTCTCAATTAACTCTATCAACATATCCCAATTTGGTTTCTTCGAATTCATTACCAGAGCAGAAAAAAAATAAAACCCAAAAATTTTCGTCGGGAAAAATTTCGACAATTTTGAAAAATTCTAAATATTTCCCAAACGGCTGCATATTTCCTAATTTTTCATAGAACCTTTTATGATTGCCTTTGGAAAGTCAACAAAAAATGTAAATGAATTGTTTTTTCAAAATCAATAGTTCATGAAATATTTGAAAAAAATGCGGAAAAATCGATATATTATACACATTGATCGTAGTATTCACATTATTGGTGTCCAATTATAGTTTCAAACGGATTCAATAATAAAGACAGACACGCATTGATCGTAGTATTCACATTATTGGTGTCCAATTATAGTTTCAAACGGATTCAATGATAAAGAAAGACACTCATTGATCGTAGTATTCACATTATTGGTGTCCAATTATAGTTTCAAACTGACTCAATGATAAAGACAGGCACGCATTGATCGTAGTATTCACATTATTGGTGTCCAATTATAGTTTCAAACTGACCCAACGATAAAGACAGACACGCATTGATCGTAGTATTCACATTATTGGTGTCCAATTATAGTTTCAAACGGACTCAATGATGAAGACAGACAAGCATTGATCGTAGTATTCACATTATTGGTGTCCAATTATAGTTTCAAATGGATTCAATGATAAAGACAGACACACATTGATCGTAGTATTCACATTATTGGTGTCCAATTATAGTATCAAATAGATTAAATTATAAAGACAGACACGCATTGATCGTAGTATTCACATTATTGGTGTCCAATTATAGTATCAAATAGATTCAATTATAAAGACAGACACGCATTGATCGTAGTATTCACATTATTGGTATCCAATTATAGTTTGTAATCATTTTGACAATGAACCTTTAAAATAAGAACAACGCCTTAAGATCGTAGTATTCAAATAATTGGTAGATACGTGTACACGGAAAGGATATACGTGTACACGGAATGGATATACGTGTACACGGAAAGGATATACGTGTACACGGAAATGATATACGTGTACACGGGGGGCTAGGATCGTCGCGCGAAGCGCGACAGTTAAGCCGCCGGCAGGCCAAGTGTGGGCGCAAGGCGGATGCTAGCGTAGGCGAATCCCGCGCCCACACTTGTTCTTCCTGTCGTTTGGTCTACATCTGCGGTAGACATTCTTGAAGAAGGTGCTTCATCCGTTACCGCGCCGCCTTTGAGAATAATCTACCGCAGATCTAGACAAAACGTCAGGATGAATTACCTCGAGACCACGACCAACAAACCCGAAAACCACCGATAGTTAAATTCTTGTTTTGTTCTTGGGATGGAGCGTAATTCGTTGACACCACTTCATTAACTTCATTATACCGGGTGTCCACGGAAAGTGGCTCGCTCCAACAATTTCTTTGGTTTTGCAGATATTGAAATGGAATTCGGAGGATCTGTATGCGACATAAAACTGCATTTTTGACAGGTGACTCAGATTCGTGCAACTTTCGGTCTCACCGGAAGTGATATAAACTTTTGATTTTTAAATGAGACACCTGGTATATTTTCACCTTTTTCTAAATACAACCATGTATCATTTGTTACTTTTCGTGACCACATATTTTTTTTTATTTCGGTATTTAATTTTTAATCTAGAAGGCCATGGATATGTTCAAATTATTAATTTTAGTCTTAAGATTGGAAAAAATACAAATTTACGGTGTCGGTTAAGAGGCATCTGCTGTGTAAATTTTAATTTTTAAATTAGTCCTGATATTTTATTTTCAAATGACAACGTAGTGGTTGGTCGGGTCAGAAAAAAAAATTGGAGGATTTGTATACGACTTAAAAAAGTTGCATGAAGCTGAGTCACTTGTCAGAAAATGTAGTTTTATATATTATATAGATCCTCCAAATTTCATTACAATATCTTTAAAAACAAAAAAGTTATATGGGCGTAGATTAGGTAATGACATTTTTTGAAACGTTTTTTCAATGTATGCTTTTCAAAATTTATGGTTTCTATTGGTTTTCAAATGTTCCCAGCAAATATCTGAGACATATGGAATGCAGAGGAGTTACCAATAAAATATTGATACTCAAAATTTATATATCTTTGAAACGATTTTTTAATGCAAGCAAATGATTTTAATGAAAATTTGAACTGACAAACCCACACGAAATAGTATATTGTACAGTGAGCATGAAATGGCATACTTACATTTCCCATGAGCAGGTATATGAAATTTTGTATATTTCAGATATTTACGAGTGGGAAATGTACACTATACTTTTTCTACGACTATCTGAATCATATACAAATATGTAATATTTTTAACAACACTTTTTATTATAAACTTTCCTGCTGTCATGAGTCTCATAATACATACAACCTAAAAAAGGAATCGAAGATACAAATATTGAAGATTATAATGAAAATCGAACACTTATCGATTTCATAAAAAAAAGAAAAAGGTGGTTTGTTTGGAATTTGATCCCTCACCAACTATTCGAAAATATAGAATTCGATTGTCATCAATCATTATATTGAAATTAGCGGTATCAATGTCAAATCATCCTCACTACTACTAACTCTTTTTCGAATACTTATTTTTTTAACGAATTTCGTGAATACTGATATGAAATTTCAAGTTATTAGAACGTTAACAAACTTGATTCGATCTTATATTATTTATGATCATAAAGATGACAGTCTAGTAGTTCATGAAAGTCGTGGAAAATAAAATATCATGTACTGGAATGATCATTACAGTACAGCTTGCGATGTAGAAATGAAAAAGTGTTTACAATCGGCCTACTTCCTTGATCGATAGAGCGCATAAAATGCGCATATTTCCATGTGGTGGTAGAAAATAGTAGTTTATCTAGCAAGTGCGGAAAGTGATACTTTTCCGCACGTGATTGCAGATTTACTGATATTTGTTGTAATGTTACTAGTAAGCTTATAGCTCTTGAGAATACTAACTTTGTTAGAGAAAGTGACGAAGTTTTGGTGTTTCAGGTAGCTCCTATTTCTTAAATTGTATTCACCCAAAGGTTCCAAATATTCATTTTCGATTACATGCTGATGGTATTAACTAGTTTTCAAGAAGTCTCAACATTACGAAAAATGAGGTATTCCAAACATGGATTTTGAACACAGAACTCAAAGAACTAGGAAGCCAGTGATTCAATATAAAAAACGAACCTACCGTATCTCAAGTGTTACTCGAGAGAATGCGCAGTAACGCTGTTGCCATGCCAGAGAGGGTTTGAATGCAATGTTGAGGCCTATAGTGCGAAACTGTTTCCGCACTAGTGCGGAAAAGTTACTTTTTCAACACTAAAACGAGTCCGGAGAGTAAACTTCTTTGCACGCTAGTAGAAAAAAATAAATTGCCCTCTTCTCTCGTGTAGGAAGATCCGATATCATCAAATGAGCCAATTGAACAAAATTGGTATATGATGTTATATGGATTACAAAAATAAATTTTCATACACTTCTCTCGAGTATAATGTGCCAGAACTATTTTGTATATTTACAATATATTTGCAGTATTTTCTACACAATAGAAGAGTAAGTATGTAATTTATTTTTCATGATTTATATAACACCAAAAATAAGCCTGCGAAAAAGCATATGGAAAGGCGGGTAAGTTGGCGAAGTAGGAAAGATGACGAAATTGATATAATTAAGTATATACAGATTCAGCAATAATTCTTCTATACATAGAGAAAAAACGCGTGTAACAGAAAACGTATTAGTATATACAAATTACTTGGTTTTAGAATTATTTTTAGTTTCATTATGATTTTACACTGTTATTTTCACAGCCATTACGGCTGACAACTGTATCACAAAAATTTTGAGAGCAAGAACTTACTTGATTAAAAAAAAAAACAAATAATTTCTTCGCAAAACATAAAACAAATAATATCGTAAATGCAACTTCCGCTACATTAGAATTACATTCCCACGTCGCTCAGGCAATACTAAAATGAATTTAGGTGTTCAATCGCCGCACGGTGGAGGGATTGATGCAAATCACCTCTCTATTTTCCTAATGCGTTCTCTGTCGTGCACGTTGTTTCCCTATGTATAGAAGAATTATTGCTGAATCTGTATAGCCCTTGAATGAAAATCGACCCTGCCAAAACAGTTGCTAGCGTCTAGCGACAGTCCGGATATTTTGGCTGGCGAGCATATTGACAGTATCATAACCTCCAAATTGGCAGCTTCCTTGGTCTGATTTCTCAAAAACACATAAAAAAGTGACTTTTAACAGTTTTCAACAATTCTGCCTTCCTCAAAACCCGTAAATAGCAATTTTTCACATCTTCAAAGAAGAATGGTTGAAAAAAATACTGTGAAATGCTCGCCAGCCAAAATATCCGGGCTATCGCTAGACGCTTGTGGTTCGTCACTTCGCTACACATAGCATAGAGTTAAACACGTCGGTTATTTGAATTCAGTGAATACAAAAATAACGTTTTTGGATCGGTGAATGAGTAATTTTTTTTAAATATATCGTCACAAGGTACGTATTTATGCTTGATCTTCAGTTTGAAAAAAAAATGACTGAACATTGCAATAACTTTATTGATATGAAGGTTTTTGTTTCAGCGACTGAGGGCAGTTGGCGAAAAAACAAGGTGGTTGAGCTATGTTTAATGTGTGATGAAAACGGTAAAAACAATCAATTTTGGTTTCGATGTAATGTGTAAAAAATCGACTCATACTGCAGGCACAAACCGAGATCCAAAAGAAGCGAAGGCCAAAGTATGGAAATGCTACTTTCAATGTGAAAATGAATAAAAAATACCTATTTCATGTAACCTTCTAACGTGTTTTTATTTTTTATGTTTTTTATTCATTATTTTGACATTACTTGAATACTGCAGTTCGCCAACTTAGCAACCCTTGTACGTGTTGTAATTATATCAGTTTGATATAATAGAAGGAAGAGAATGATCAATTTAAAAATTTATTGACGATGTGTATTATATTTGACAATATGAATTATTTATCTAATTTCATCTATCATCTCCTAAGTAACCATAACCTGAACTATCTAGATCATTACAATATCAGATACAGAGTGATCATATCATATATCATAAGTAAGACGACAAAGATGTTGTTTTTTCTAAACAGGTCAAACATCAAAAATATTTTCACCTGGAGCCAAAATATTTTGTAGATGAACAAATATCAAAGTTGAACATACTGAAATTTAAATAGTTTTTGATTATAAAAAGGCCATGTAAATTGATCATCAACCTTGAGTTCGCCAACTTACCCGCCTTTCCCCTACTCTAAATAAATCGTTATTGAATCCCTTTTTTTTACTAAGGCGCTAGAATAATTTTTTAAACACGCAATTATTTTTGTTTGCATCTTTACGAAATAATTGCAGTGCTTTCCACACGACAGAATAGTATGCAATTTATTTTTCGTAATCTATATAACAAAAAATAAGCTTGCGAAAAAGCAGACCTCGAATATTCGTTATTGGATTTACTTGTTTGTTTGATTACTTCAGGACTTTTTACACGAGAGAAGACTGCAATTTATTTTTCGTTGGTTTATGAACTCCATTTGCCAGAAAAATCACTTACCATAAAAAAATTGTTCGAAGATATATAAACTTTCTATTAAAATTTTATTGTATCATCACCAGCGGTCTCGTTTTTTTGTTATTTGTTAAAATTGATATTTCCATCAACCGGCTGTCCCCTTGAGAGCAGTCCTTAGAAGTCTTCGAGAGACTTGTGCGAGCTAGGCAAGATGCAGCCCTTACCTTTTCACGTGTGATGCCATGCCATTAGTTCGATACCTGAACGATAGTCGTTACCGACAGATGTTTTACCCTTTTACTCCTATACACCTATGTTGTGAGTTATTATGGCAAATACCTGTCTGAAACCCTACTATCCTGGCTTATATAACGACGGCTATTGAATCAAGTCAAACAGAGAAACAACTGCAAGTGCTTCCTGTTCCCTCCCTATTTGTTCCTGTTCCCCTTCCTATTTGGTTACAGGGCGCACTTGCATTTGTTTCCTATCGAATGAGGATCATTGCACAAGTACCTACATGTTCGATATAATTCAATACTTGTCTCGGTTTTAGTCAGGGAAGTACTTGTTTTCAAACAGGTATTTGCCATAATAGCATACGGCATTGTAGTTAGATGGTGGTGAAGGGGTAAAACATCGGTCGGCAACCATTTCGGTATCATTTCCAATCCCGTTCCGATACCCCGGAATACCAAGATGTAGCAGTAGCTACGTTCCTTGGCATAGAAGGAGCGTGTAATAATGCATTACCGCATTCCTTATACATATATTTCTCTAGAGCCTAGAGAATATTGAACCAATACTATGTGACTCTACAGTATCGGAAAGTTTTCATCTGGGGTATGGTGGTTTTATGAGAGCGTGGAGAATAGCTTGCTATAATGTTGAGAGAGCATTACAATTTCTCCTCTACTCGCTCTAGGAGGGATATCAACTGAGCTGTTAATTCGTCGGGCGAGGCAACAGGAGAGGCGCGCATTTAGTGCGTCTCTCTTATTTATGTGGTATTATCATATCATTGCGTTCCTTGTTGCTGGCTAGATTTCTGTCTATACCCCAAATGAAAAGTTTCCGATTCTGTATAGGAACTATATAACGTTCTCTATACAGGAAGAAATAATCAGCTTCGAACCAGCCAAGGGCTTTCTTTAAAAAGTACCATTCACGTTCAATCGGTTTACAGCTAAAAAAAGTTCGGAGATCAAAACGATCCGGTGGAGGCTTTGAAAATATAAGAGTCCACTTTGTGGTATTTCAACGCGACAATGAATGAAAACTGATGAACAACTAATTGTATAAGTGTATGCTGAAATTCTGAGGTCGCCGGCAGTTCCAGGGGTCAGTTCGAGGTTTGACGATCTCATCGTCTATATGAACTGAATCGTGCATGGCGCGCCACAGTTCAGATTGTCAATTCAGATCTTACAGTCCTTAGACTGCATTCCGACTGTACTTTAATGGGTATTAAGAGGAGGAGGGTTCTTGTGGCCACTGCTGGTGGATGAATTGCTGAACTCACTGAGTCGAGTTCTATGATAGCTACGAAGGATTCATAAACCAAAGTGTACGGGTTTGACTCTATTTCTTCAATGGAAATGTCTCGTATATTAGCACATTGTTTCAACCAACCTTCATCCATTCTTGCAATATTATTGACTATTCCCAAACCACTTGTATATTTTGGAAGTCAAGTAAACAGACAGTTTCTTTTCCTCTGGTCGATTCGTATTTATTTAGTTTTAGTTCAATCATATTCCTAGTGTATTGATAGGTTCAAAGGTACCAGTCTCCTCTTGAAAATTTTGATTTTTTTTTCAGATTGTTCAAGAAGCATTAGATAATGCGAGGAAGGGTCGAACGTGTATAACCATTGCTCATAGACTGACAACCATTCAAGACGCCGACGTTATTTGTGTCATGAAAGAGGGATTCGTCGCAGAAATGGGAAATCATAAGGAACTTCTTGAGAAAAGAGGATTGTATTACAAATTTTATAAATTACAATCTGGACAAATGTGAATTGAACTGCATTCAAACTTTTATTTCACTTCCACCCTAAAATGATTAGAGCAGAATTTAACCTTGATGGCGCTCTTTTTCTTAGAGCGGACATTATTGTTTGAGAAAAGGTAGGTGTTCAGGTTCATGCTGGGTAGTCTGATCAAAACATCACAGATATAAAGATGAAGGTCCTAATTTCATAAAGTGAAACCATATTGGAATTACGGTGTCAAACTACCCTAAGAGCAATAACGTACGAGCCGCGAATCGCGGCGGATGACGGTCACGCGAATGTTAGTAATTTATATAAGAATATATATGGCAGACAACGTTGTATAGCTTATATGTATATTCCTATATAAATTAACAACCGCGTGACCCCCATCCGCCGTGGTTCACGGCTCGTGCGTTATTGCTCTAAAGATATTCCAAAGCCTATGAGCTTTGATATGAAAATTTCGCTGCTTCATCTTTATTACTTTACAGTTGCAAGGAAGACTGGATATACTGAAGAACGGCAGGCTCATCGAATTTTGATTAGTAAATCCAAAACAGTTTCAGTTACAGGCAAGGTGATTGATCAGACAATAACAAGAATGCGTCATATTTTTACTGAATCCGCCTAGCCGAAACGGTTCATTAGGCGTAATTAGAGTGTCGTTTGAGCCGTAAAACTGACGTTCCTATTTTTACCGTTATTTTTGTAATTATGGAAATGTAGAAATACGGAAACATCAAAACACCGATTCGAAAACACCACAAGCTGGAAGCAATATTTACAAAAAGTTTTGTTTTCATTGGTTTGAAATGAGAAAATGATGGCATTTAATTGGTTTATAAAGAATGGCCAATCAGTAACGCCACGGTCTTCTGGGACTGAAAATTTTATTTTTGAAATATATGTGTGTATCAGAAAGGTAAATGTCAACTAGAGCTTCTGATAAATATATATTGGAATTCACATGGTGTTCCTACAGTAACATACTAAATTTATTGTTCCTCAAATAGAATACCCTATATGAATGCATTTTTGAAATTTTTATGAAAAATAAGAGACAGTTTGATGAAGGTTCATCATACATAGGAAGTACCCCAGGTAGCACCTCATGTTGGAAGAATCTTGTTTTCATATTGGGCCAATATGGGTATATTGTAAATGTAAAAATAATATTGAACCAATATGGGTTCATATTGGAAAACCAATATTTCATTAATAATATTGGTGGAATATTGGCTCAACCTGTTCTGAATGTATATTGTTTTATGAAATATTGGGTCAATATTAGTTCAATAATTTTCACCAATATCGATGGAGCGATATTGCCTACATATTGTTTCCAGCATCTAGCTCCAATATTGCGATTTCAATATTACTCTCATATCGATTTTAGAGATAAAAAAGAATATTGTATATCCAAGTTTGATAGCAATAGTGGAATATTATTCTAAAAATTATATTGACCCTATATTGATTGAGATTGTTACGAAAACCTTACGCCAATATTTGAAAGACAATATTGATACAATATTACAAAATACATTTAACACTAGGATTGAAATTTGAATATTGGCCGAATATTCAATGAACAATATTGAAATGAATTATGATTAAACTTGGGTAAGAAATCGCTAGGTGGCCCCACATATGGAACAACAGCTGAATCATAGTAACATATATCAAATAAGGCTTCTAACAATGCGTTTACAAGTCAATCTACTCAGTGGTAAATTGAAGTAGAAACGAAATTGTAGAATTTTTAAATTATTCGAAATATTCGGGAAATATTTCATCAATGTTTCCAAGGCAACATATCCACTTTGAATATATTACCAATATATGCAAATGATTTGTGGAATGATTTGTGGAATATTATTTGTGAAATGTCCAAGTAATATTGTGCCAATGTCCCGAAATAATTATAATTTTATCTCGCCAATATTACGTCATATTATTTTGCCAATATTTCACCAATATTATTCCAATGTACTTACAATATCGCCTAACATTTTGAGGCCAATATTGCTTCGAGAATATTGGACCAATATCATTTTTTTAATATTGAACCAATATCACCGAATGTTTTTTTTTCTCGCCAATATTGTTATTTGAATATTTTACCAATATTGTACCAATATTGTCCCAATATGGGTGTGCTACTTGGAACTGTTTTCCCGATATTTATCTAATTTCTATATCTCCTGAATCAATTAAGTTCAACACAATATTTCTCTGACATTCACTTCAGGTCACTAGGTCCTTTTGGAATATTCATCCAAGTTTGCATCATCTCTCAATATTGTACGGGGCCCTCCAGAAACTCCATCCTCTTTCAAACCATACATATTATGGGTTGTCTTTCGGTTGACGGTTTCATAGAAATCCCCTTGTTGTCGAATTTTTTGGCATTTATACGTTCAATCTTTGTGGCTAAAGTCCGGAGTTTCTCGTCTAACTTTGATACAGCTGAGGTGGCTGATGTGATTTTGTGACATTTGATTAGAGTTTGAGATTACTTCTCAAAAAACATTCTACCAAAAAAATGAAAGCATATTCTGTTCAAGAAAGAATAGAAATGGTTGTGACCATGACATGAAAATTATTTCTTGGCGTCAAGGGTGTACGCATAGAAGTATCCTGACCGGGAACATCCAGGCGGATTTTCGAAAGGTTGTTAGAGAGATCTCGTGCTACTGGTACTATTGCTAACCCAAAGCAGATTAAAACAAAACCAATAATAATTGACAATGGGGAAAATGAATGAATGGTATTAGGACCGATCATTGAACATCCTTATACAAGCACTCGACAAATTTTGAAGAAGCAGTCATAAGCAGTGCTAGTGTAAGGAGAATCATGAAAAAAAAAACACAAAAACCATTATTTTCATATACAGATTCACCTACAATTGTATGGCACAGATTTTCATCGACCTATAAATTTTTGATTATGGCTCTTGAGCAGATTGGATTTCCATTATTCTGATACCGAAAATCGACATATTTTTCACAACGTTGATGGTCAGAATCGGTGGATTTTGAACGTATTCGGTGGAATTGTGGGAAATCACGTCATTGGTTCTTATTTCAGAGCAGTGATTATCTTTATTTTATTTCTATGAGACCTTTGTCACTGATGGCCACATAGATCACCCGACCTGACACCATTGGATTTATTTTCATGGGACCACGTGAAAAACTGTTTGTACAGTACTACATCTACAAGAAAACGACAATCACATCAAGCATCTATTAAAATGTTTTTCATTCCATAATAATAATTAAGAAGGCGTAAAACGGACATGCGATATTTTTACCTTAATTTCGAGTTATAACTCGAAATTAGCCTCATTTAGAGTTATAACTCAGAATAATTTCAAGTTATAAATTCACACACAAATTTTGAAAAAAAATTATTGTTCAGTCCCAGAAGACCGAGGCTGTACTGGTGGCATACCCTGTATAATATGAAGGAATTTCACTAAAGTGCAAAGTTATGACCTAATATCGATTTTATTGCCTCTCATGAGGATCATGAAACCATAAAAATGCATTGCAAAGTTGTCAAAGATAGTTGAAAGAATTGCAGATGATGATGATGATGAGTTATTCAATTTCATATGACAATAATGCAATGAATTTAGAATTATACATTTCCCCACATCAGTTACTTTTATCAGTGTTGACTTCCTGATGCAGGTTTACTCACCGAATGTAAGTAATTCACAATAAATGTTTTATTATCGAATCCTAATTACGTTAGTCAATTAGATTACGAGTACTTACCCCAGCAGGGAAGTATCAACAGGTACGTTAGATAAAGTGAATCAAAATCCAAGTGAAATAAGTGGTTTAAATATTATGTTTACACCTTAAGAGTAAGTCAGAATATAAATAAGAAAGTTTACAGCTCCTGATAATGCTTATTATGTTGGCGAAACGCACGTCAGTTGGAATTGACGTAGGTAGTTTTGGTGTTTGGGTAGTTTTCTACGTATTTGAATTGTATTCTCTCTATAATTTGGGTCAAGTGTTCGAATTTTGTGCTATGACGAGTATCGTAAAAGTTTACTCTTCTCAATATTTCCTTTGAGTGATCGCACGCCATATTTAATAATATTCTGTCATATAGAATATAAAAAGGCTCTGTTCTAGGTCTCTTTCTATTATAACTAACAAGCTTTTATTTTTATAAGTCTGTGTGTGTGTCGGTCTGTAATAAAATCTTGCATGCAAGTTAAATATGACACACTCCTAATCGACTGATTTTAAAATTGGCAGGTGTACATAATTCTGGTGACAATGCTCCATAAAATTTTGTTAGAGAAACAAAAAATAAAATGGCGGCTTCAAAATGGCGGACGAGTTTGGTAATCATGATCCGACTCTATTCAAAATTGGTATCTGGGGGTTTTGAGGTCGGCAATTATGATTTTTCTGTCAATATTGAAAATTCAAGATGGCGGAGGAGTTTTGTATTTATCATCCGATTCTATTCAAAATTGGTATCTGCGGGTTTTTGGGGTCGGCAATTATGATTCTTCTGTCAATATTGAAAAATTCAAAATGGAGGATCCAATATAGCGGACGATTCTTGTAAATATGATCCAATTCTATCCAAAATTTGTATCTGGGGGTTTTCGAGGTCGGAGATCATGATTATTTCGTCGCAATTGAAAAATTCAAGATGATGGATCCAATATGTCCAAAGAGTTTTTTGATTATGATCCGATTCTATTTTTCCATCAAAATGGAGAAATTCAAGATGGCGGCTTCAACATGGCGGATGAGTTTTGTGATTAATGTTCGATTCGATTTTAAATTGGTATGTTGTGGTTTTCAGAGTCGAAGATTACGAATTTTTTTGTCTGAAATCCTGAATTCAATATGGCAGTTCCAAAATGGCGGACGAGTTCTGTGATTATGGTCTGATTCGATTATAAATTGATATGAGGGGGTTTTCGGGTTACGAGATTATGGATTTTTTTTTATAATTCACAAATCCAAAAAGTTTTGTAATCATGGTCTGCTTCTCTTCAAAATTCATATGATGGCGGACGAATGGATATTTAGGTGGCCTCTTCATTGAAGAGCTAGATAGCCCAATCCTCATAGGAAACGACCCTTGTAATAACCATGCTTTCTCTGAAATCCATAAATCAATGAGTACCATAAGTAAAAGGCACAAAATAAAATAAATAATGAAAAAACTTTTTAAAGACTCGCTTTCATTCAAATCCATTAAAAAGTAAAAAATAATTTCTTTAGATATGAGTTACAGATTTAAAAGCTTGCCGCTTTCGTATGCGACTTTCGGTGGCAAGCTTTTGAATCTGTAACTCATCTTTTAGAAATTATTTTTTACTTTTTAGCGAATTTGAATAAAAGCTTGTATTTTAAAGATTTTTCTTATATTATTTTATTCTATTCCCGTTGATAACTTTCTTCATTAAAACCTCTTTGAGCTGGGTATCATGGTGGGCGACGCACAGTTGATTGCAATCGAATGGTTATCTGTAAACAGAATTTTTAAGAATAAGTGAAGTAAGATTTCAAAATTATCACCAATTCCCCTCTCCTGAGAATCCGTTATCTTCTCCCTTATCATAAACATTCACATGAGAGTACCCAAACGGATATATTTCGCCAAATGGATATCTTGCGCGGGTAGAGGACCGATATTGTTATCAATTGTCGTAGCGACTCAGAATTGCTGAGTTATCTTTGGTGGCCATTGACTTTTCAGCTCTACGAAAACTCAAAATAACATTTAGAACTATTGTCACAACTCTGTACTTGCATGCCTATTTTGCAACAGGATTTGATGGTTTATCCACCCAACTCACATTCATACAAGTAATGAAATAACTCATTTCAAACCTATGAAAAAGTTTATTGAGTTTAAAAACATGAAGTTAATAACACTTCCACAAAAATATAAGTACACGAATGCAAGATTTCTGAAATAATTGAAAAATTATAATAATAATTAAGAAAAACATACTATGTGCAGCTCGCCAGCAGAGCCATAAAAAAGGAGATGTGACCTATTCTAGATTGACTCCTAATTTTCAATTGAATGAGACAAATAACGATGACTGATATCTAATGACTAAATCACGATCTTGACCTGTCCCAATATTTATAAGGAATCTTATGCTTGGCTTGCTTGGGTCGCTGTAGCGATAAAAAATACTTATTTTATTTCTTTGCAAGTTCTTGATTTTATACAGTTTAATATTTCTATATCCTGTAATTGTATCAATGTTGATGTCTATGAACTTGGAAAATTGAAATTTGGGATTGTGAATACTGAATGTTTCAGTTTGAAATTTAAAAGTTGACATTCAGAATTATTTCAACTTTTCATTTGCTTAAACGGATTAGAATGATTCCATGATTATTTTTCTATAATTGATACTATTCCAGGTACGTGGTGAACTAAATCACAATTTTGTAAGTTCGTGTCAATATGACGAAATTTTGTTTACGAGTTCATTTCGATACTACTGTTAATATGAAAATCGAAGGTTCAGATTTATTCGGTAGTACATTCAAAATTACCTTCTCTGCGGCAGATTCATTATAATTAGGAGCATTTTTGTTAGTATCAAAATATTCATTTTTGGTTTTTGCTGCAGATTTTGAAGAAATAAATAACTGAAAACAAATAAATTTCATCGGAAGCACAGCCGACTTAATCTCCCGAGCCACGATGAGAAAATTGGCAACACCGCATGGAAAGCAATTTGACGTTCTACTCATTAATTCTTTAATGTGAATTTCTCGGTTTATTCGGAAAAATAGGAAAAAAAACATAGGAGATTGAATTTTTAGAGAAAAGAACATTAAGATTAATTCATATTTCTAGAGATTTTCCTCAACTTTTTTACTGATAAGTGCAGAAACCACATTGATGATCCCTGTTTTTTTTTTCAGAATTTTCATGAAATCATGAAATCTGACTATTGAAAATAATATGTTATTGGCAGGTACATTATACAGAATGAACTAAACTCAGGTATTTTGGCGATTTTTTTCTATTTGATGGTAAGTATGTTTCCAAATATACGCTTCAAACAATTTACTTTAAGAAAAACATATATTTTCAAGAGGCGGCAATTTTACTGGACGCTGTCAAACGCTGTCATTTGAATAGTGAACGTAAAAGGGGCAAAACCAAAAACTTACCATTTGTGACAACTGTCACAGTGGCAACAAACTAACCATGTACTTTGTGTCATAATTTCAAGTGGAAAATTAATATAGTATATTGAAGTATGAGTGGATAAAGAGGTCTTTCAAACACGCGCGATTTAGCAAGTGTTTGAAAGATATCCACGAATACTTTACGTTATTTCTTTCAATTGGTACACTTTGGAATCATAAATACCGGTTTCATTATTACAAATAATGGAAATAAGAACTTATTATGTAGAATGGTTGAATTCGTGATTTCGCATCAGAATACCTTTCGTTAATGTTTTGCATTTGTTTGTAATATTTCATTTGACGTTACAAGCTACTCCTGTCAGATCAATATTCATAAAATTGCCATAAGGCTTGTTCATTAAAGACTGCTTTACGACACTAGACTTCTCGGTTCTCGAGTTGTTGATGTAGCCATGGTAACTTTAAAAAGCGCGCGCTTTTGAAATTTCGATTTGCACACGCTGAGGAGTACTTTAAATAGGTAAAAAGGGACACTAATTGAAAAAATATATATTTTTTCTAGATAATATGGGTCCTGGACCACAACTTGAAGTTTTGAAGAAATTAACATTTGGTGAATAACAATAAATTCACTCGGTTATTACAGTTTATCGACTCAAAGATCAATTGGCCAAGTCATCCAGTCATTCGTTCTTCTGCAATGGACTTCCACTGTCTGAATACACAAAAAAATACAATGCAGAGTATAGCAGATTACAAAAAAATTATGACACAGGGTATACGAACATTATCATCAAATGATTTCTTCAACGATGCTGTCAGACTATTCACAAGAAACAAAGATGTAAAAGGATTTAGTTATCAAAAGTTGAAAGAACTGCTTAACTAGTTGCTTATATTCCAGCTCATCACCATTCTTCTGAGGCTAAATCAGCAAGTGCAGAAATATTCGGTCGACTTGAACCATTCATTATTTTATCGATTGGATCTAAAGTTATATCATATTCCAATGTATGGGTTAAAAATGAACTGGTCAATGGAGCCTTAGGTTATTTTGAAGATATTTATGAATAAAATTATAGTCCTCCTTACTAAATGACACGAGTGAGATTGGTTTCACTTAAAAATCATTCTCATTCAACTTATGACAATACCAGTTGTTCCAATTAGTGACCAATCATTCTAGAAAACAATTCCCATTACAATTAGCTTTTTCAATAACAATTCATAAGTCACAAGGTTCAACATAAAGCTGATGTGGGGAAAAAGAAACTTCTAAGTATTGATTTAAGATATGTAGCGTTTTTCTCATTAGAAAATTCAGCATTGAGTAAATAGATTTTCCTATGACAGATTTAACAGTATTGAAACATCGTATATGTTAAATTGTAGAAAACAATAAGAAATCCACATAAAGGATTTAATGGTTTGATAAAATAAAGAAAATGCTTGAAAATTATTTTTCGTATGACCTATTTATAGAAACCCATGTTAGTAATCCATAATAAAAGATTCTATTCAAAATACTATATTTAAAATTATATGTTACTATTATTATTATTATTACTAGGTGAAAAAAAAATAGTTCTAGTTATATGATATGTGATCTAATTAAATTGTGATGCACCTTGTACTCGAACAGAGACTGTTTTTCTTAATGACAATTGAACTAACTCCAAACGTTATTTCATTCATTTTAAGAAATAGCTCCGATCATCATTTATAAAGAATTATCCATGGAAAAAAATTTCTATCATTGATGAGTGATGAGTCAATGAATGACTTCTCCGGTGTCCAAGGATATGTTTTAAATCTATTCGGGTCAATAAACTTCCACATAAAGGTGGATGCGCTAGTGGAAACTTCACATCGGTTCTTGTGTGCAGCGCCTCTCATCCCAAGAAAAAGCCGCCTAGATTAAAACCGCGTACAACTCCGGGCAATGTTTATCCTTTAGACGAGTAGGGAGGGTTGCAGAATATCAGGCGCGTGCGCTTTCGATTTGTATCAGTGATAGCGAATGGGTCGCGTCTCTGATCTTGGTTATGTTGCAATAAATACATTATAGCATAAAGCACCGTAAATTTTATCATGTGTAATTTTCAAACCATTATCATCGCGTTATCAACCTTGGACTGTAACCCAGACCACGGCGGTTTGTAGCGCTACGGTGCAGTAATGTCTCGTCTCACAGCCAACTATTTTAGTCGAAATTGATTGCGTTGGTCGGACCGTCCTAGTGTTAGAACACTTTTAGTCCCGTCTCCGCGTCCAAAGCGGCCGTTTTTATGAGAGTGAGCTGAGGGGTGTCTGACACCACTCAAAACAAACCGCCAAAATTCCGCGTTCAATTTATAATTTTAGTGATAGTGATAGTGAGATGAGCTACAAGGACCGGGGCTCACCTATACTCCTGGAAAGTGGTTTAAAATCATTCTTAGGACATCCTGGCCATAATTTTCCTCTCATAAACGGTGAGTGCAATCAAGACATGTGGGTTATTGTTAGATCGTCCTTTTAGAATGGATCTTGCGCCGTCTTACTCTGCGACAAAACTACACGCGATTATTGAACTGAATTCGCTTCGCATGTCGCAAGAATGCCGAAAACTAGTTTGTCGACGGATTGATAGATGAACCGCTAGCTGAATGTGGTATTTTAATTAATGATTATGCGTTTCAATATCCCAAACATTGTTTCATTAAATTTGTATCAATCTAATGTTTCCAGTCACATGTTCGATAGTAGGTCTCGCATGCGCAGAAACGCCTATCTGTGTGTCACATTACTAGACTCCGTGAGTGCTGATACTCCCTTTGTGAAATGTTAAATCAACCACGAGGGTTATGAGATGTCAGAAGGGGCGATTTTCGACTCTCGATGTTCTTTAGTTATAAGTACTGTTTCCGCGTATTGCTTGAAAGCAGTTCAGTTTTTCATTCCACGAGCTGAAAAAATCTGTAACTAAATTTAGAATCACGCACATTCAGTTGGAAATTCAAATATCTGAACCTTAATTCTACAGTTGTCCTTTTGTGTTGAGATACAATATTTTTTCCGCTTTCCTTATCAGAGTATAACAGTATACAGTGTGTAACGGAATATATATTTTGTAAACGAATGTTACAAAAAAAGTGACCCCAGTGAAATCAACTAAAATTGGATATATTGAAATCAAACATATAAGTAGTTACCTACTTATTCGGAATTCAGTTATTTCATGTATGTTTGTCTGTATCCAAATAACAACAGAGAACAAAATTTGTGAACCAAATGTCTACAGAGACGCGCATTGAAACAAGTGATACACCCTTTACATATGAATATTTCAGTTTCTTCTCTACACTCACAAAAACGAACGGGAACGTATTAATTTTTCCCAATTCCCACATTAAACAGGAATTACACAAGCGAATGTCTCTTCATTTCACAACCTGTACTTCTTGATGGAAAGCAAAGAAAACTTTGTTTCACTGACTTTGAGCATAAATGTTCATGGATAACCTTCAATCAAAAATACACAGCAACCCGCTGAGCAAAACTGTTTATATTGGCATGTAGATGACATTTTGGCCTGTTTTTTTACAAACAGGCACACATTCCTATAATTCATCAATCCAATTCATACTCAAATACCTTCAGATACCTACAAAAATTCCTACATGGGAATAGTATATTCTGCAACAAGGTTTGAATGAAAAATTTGATGTGAGTGAGAAGTACAGAACTTTTATCGAAATTCGGAGTACACCACTGTATTCAGCAGGTCAAATTTTCATCGAGATCTGTTCATAAATGAAAAAATTATAAGATAATAAAATTTGAGAAATAAGTAAATGGAATTTCATGAAAATGTCATTTCATCTTATAATTTTGTTTATCAACAAATTTCAATGAAATTGTAGTCAGTGATATTTCGAGACTTCCTTAATCCGGTTGTGTAGTCAAAGTTTTGATGAAAGTTCTGAAATTGAATTGGTGGGTTGATTAAACGGCATATTTCTCAAATTTCATTCCCTTATAACTTTTTTATTGATTGACGCATTTCAAGGTAATTTACATATAAATCATTTGAAAATGTCGCGAATCCAGTGGTATAGTCAGATTTTTTATAAAAAAATCGCTAGTAATTTTTTACCTTGAAAAATACGATAAGTTGGCCCTGGAAATGGAGATTTATTCATGAAATTTGGTGTCCTGGTGGACTTTTTGAATGTCTACCTAACGAAAAAAAAATCATTCCAATCGGTTGAAAAATGTAAGTTTCAGAAGGGTGCTTCCATCTTAAATGGGCCACACTATATATATATATATATATATATATATCATGGTGATGACAACTAGTTTTAATTTATATGAGCTGAACTTTTTCATTGATTCGGGAACCTTATTTTACAGGGTGGGTCACGGTCGATGGTACCTTAGACGTTTACGAAGAAAACATTTAGTCATTTTTCAGGATATTTCATAATATACAGGATGTTCCATTTAAAAAAACGCACTTTCAACCCTATTCGTATCTAGCAGTAAGATCATGAATTTTGAACAACCCTGTATAACGCAGAACAAACTTCTCTATACAGAATCAATGTACATGATCTTGATGAACTAAAAACAAAATTGCAACTTCCTAAGAATCCAAATACCGCAGAAATAAACATTCAATTCGAGCTGTGTTTTGGATAAAACATATGGAAAATAACCAATATCTCAAAAACCGTTAGAGATAGGTATAGGGGAGTATGGGACAGAAATAATCATAAAGGAATAACAAGTTCAAAAATGCGGTAATATACAGGGTGATTCATTTGAAATAACAAAGATGCTGCTACTTTCTGGTATAAGCGGCAACGCTGCATTGCTGAAAATATTTTAGATCGATAGATCAAGAGCAACTACTTGAGAAACCAAATTTTCAGAATGATCCTGTCCCGTTCTCCGTAAACGTCTAAGGTACCATCGACCGTGACCCACCCTGTATATAAGTATTCAAATCAATTGCGTTTTTTAATAAGGTACTGAGGCGAAATCTAGGGTTGATGAGCTGAGAGTTATTTCTGGTGGGATAACTGTGCAGATCTTTGTGTTTGTTATAGCAATGGATATGGTTATGTATTTCAATCAAACAGAAGTATATATACAGTGCAGGAAGTGTCAAGATTTCCAATCTCCTGAATAACCTAACCTAACCTAACTGCTTCCTTTTGCTGAATAAAGGCTAGGTTTGCGTGGGTAGAGTTACGCCATAAAATTATGCCATAACTTAGATGAGAGTGGAACAGTGAAAAGTATGTCATTCTCAGGACGTTCGCATCAACAGTGTCCTGTAATTGTCTGAAAATGAAGATTTAATTTGATAACTTTCTACATAGTATATCGGTGTGTTCAGCCCATTTGAGTTTGCTGTATATGGTGATACCTAACAGTTTAACTGGTACGTCTGTTGAAAGGAGCATATTTGTAGAAAATATTGATTTTGTTAGATGCTTCTACATCCATCTCATTGAGATATGTTGTATTCCAAGCGGAATTGTAAAATGTTATGTCTTCCGCGAACAAGACGCACTGAGTTGGTCTTATGTGATAGAAAATGTCGTTTATGAAGATTATGAACAGAAGTGGCCTAATAACTGATCCTTGGGGCACTCCCGAAAATATAGATTTACGCACCGATGCCTTGTTTTTGTGTGATACGTATTGAGTTCTTCCACAAATATATGACAAAAAATAAATGGGCTGCCCCTCTTCGATCATAGTCTTCGAACTTATCGAGTAACCCTCGATGTGGGACTCAGTCGAAGGCTTTGCTGAGGTCACACAGCGTTACTGCAGTTTGTTGACTACTTTCAATTGATCGTCTTCTTCCCAACAAATTGTTAAACAAATCGAGTGAAAACATGTGCCTTGATTCAGAAGAGCAAATACAAAATAAGAAGTCATTACATATGTAAAAAGCCCAATGACAAAACAGCGCCTTTCCAAAACAGATCATTAAAATTCGCTATAGGTAAGTAATAATAATAATAATAATAATTCCTTACTTTAGGTAGTTATCAAGACGAGTTAAGATAAAATCTTGCAAATGACAAATCTACTACCTATAGATAATAAATTGTGGCACCTGTTCTAATTTCTACATTGGCCAGATATAGGAAGAACCTTCGAATTTTGAAATGGTTTCATTAATGGTAATCAAATTCAGAGTTTGCAAATCACTACAGGGGGTCATTCATTCATAATTCATTCGACCATGATTTTGACATTTCACTTGGAATATTTTCGGAAGTTCAGAGAAAGTAAGTGAATCTGAAAATTGCCCCAACTAAGGATTGATTAATTGATTCATCGAATAGAAGAAATATTTTCTCTGGATAATTTCAATTTATATATATATATTTTTAAATTGTTTTAATCACTGAGAATGATACCAGTACAGGAAGGGTATATGATGTTTACCATTATATACGTTTATTTTTTTCCATTTTGATCAATTGGAACAGGTGTGCAAGAAAATAAGAAAAACATTAGAATTTGATTATTTTGAGTTGGTGCAAGTGGTTGGTAACTACCAACATTGCTGACCAATATTTAAATTTTTAAACTCCACAATGTAGGATTATATGAAAAATACCTGTTAAAAAAGAATTACTCCTCTGGCTGATACCACATCCGGTATTGAATTATATCTAACAGATACTCGTACAATTTCCTCGTTGCAGGTAATACTGCTCTCTTTAACAAAATAGCAGACCATTTTGAAAGCAAATACTTATACAAGAGAATTTCAATAAAAATATTCTACTTCGGAATTATTCAACATGGAAATAGTTTTATCACGCATATAGGGTGACGACAGGATAATTATATCAAGAGAATCAATCAAGGCATTTTGTTAAATCAAGACTCAATCGAATTTGTTGCCAAAATCGAATTTGTTCGCCAAAACAAAACTCGTTTCACGAAATCAGAACTCAGAAAAAATTACAAAGTACTTAGTAGCAAACCTAGTTTGCTAGTCAGTTAAACACATACGAAAACAATTAACACTATTTGTATGGTTAAACATGTAATATGGAAATAATGTATTCCACTACCACTGATATTCATGGTCATTCCAGCAGTCCCGTAAATATGTTATAACATATAAGATATAGAAAGCTATTTATTCAAGTACTCATCAAAATCGTTGTACTAATTTTCAAGTCTAAGTTCTAAATCTATGTTATGGTTAGTAAATGAATGAAATCATTTAAGATACCTGCTTTCTTTAACAGGTGGCTTGAAATGATGATAATAATAATACTTTCTCATAATCACTCGTAGAGTCTACCCAAAGGCAGAGGCTATTTTTTACTGTTTTTTTGGTGGCCTATTTACTTTTCAGCTGTAGGAAAACCCGTAAAACTTACAGCACGATCCCACAGGTGGTCAGCGCACATTCCAGTAAGCTAAAGGTACGTATTCATTAGAGCATTCGTTCCGCATGAGCACCGAATGAGTACCGAACGAGCAAATGCTCAGATAGTGTGGACGCTGATTTGAGCACGAACAGAATGCGTGTTTACATTACGCAGCATGATTCCGACTGAGCTTGAACCGTGTGCTCATTCGATGCTCATGCGGAACGAATGCTCTAGTGAATACTGTTACAGACCTGAAATTTGATAAAGACTTCTCGAATTGTTCGAGATCCTTCGATGAATTAGATGGAAAAAATCTAAAAGCACTAACTTTTGTTCTGGATCAATCGTCGAACATTCTTAGTGTGTTCTATTGATTTCTTCATTTTTCTAGAACTTCATTTTTATATATGTATAAAAAAAATAACTGTGAAGCGACATTCATCGTGAAATATGAAAAATCACAGAATTTCGTTTTTGTTTTTTTTTTCACGAACTAATTGTTATAAAAAATCAAATTTCATTTTCACTTTCATGAGTACCGCTTATACGAATCCTAAAATTATTGAAAAACACCCCAAAATTCATGGTTGTGACGGTCATGGTAAAACTTTTTTGTAGTGACAATATCAGTTCCACTTCAATAATGATTCAAAATCGTATTCCCGATGAGATTTTACGATTTTTTAGAATACTTTTAGTGATTAGATATATTATATTATTACATCAAGATATTTTTACTGATGAAGGTGATAACAAAATGCAATCGGCTTGATATTGGAAACGGGAATTGTCACGAGAAGAAGAGTAAATATATTAAACTAAGGATTTCCATTCTTGTAAACAGATAAAAAAGCATATCAGAAAATGAATCTGGTGAATTTATATAAGTCCGGATCTTGTTTCCCTGTATGGGTTCGAAATACCGAAAAGTACACAACTCAATTATTTATCTTGAGACTGGAATACGTAGAACATGATACGAGTTACAATAATGCGTTGTTCCGTTGTTATCTGATGAAAATGTGTGTGACTGAGTCTGAAGTTAGTATAAGTATTACGATTCAATACGGTGTACCTCAGGGTAACTGTATACAAGGCAAAATAAGCAATAATGTTCTCTTTCGTCTCAAGAAATAGAAATTTGATGGTATCAAGGATTTTTAACACTCTGTCTGCCAAGCCAATTTATGGTACTTTTTTTTATCAAGGCCAAGTCAGGCATTTTCGACTGACTCAGCGCCTAAATGTGGGAGGCATGTCAGTCAAATTTGCTGATATGGATGAGTTTGCATAACCCCGTGTCAGACATTCGTGGTACAAAATATGTGCTTTATGGTTCACCAAATTTTCTTATGTCGCCGCAGAGCAACCCTTTATCTTTTTTTTTTTATTTTTCCCAATATAGGATTGCGTTAATAGACATCAACTTAGATTCTTTTTTTTGGTTAGAATTCAATAAAAGAAAAATAATTCAGCTTGAAAATATCTCAATTTGAAACAAAACAGATAAAACAGACAAGTTTATACATATATTTACAGAGTGACCCATTTGAAAGCGGGCCACCTCTCTAACACTGTTATATATTATCCGATTTAGAATTTTCTTTTTTCAATAGATAGAGTTTCAATAGTTCTGATTGAGTGCAATCAATTCGAAATAAAAATAAAAATTTCAAGGCCTACTTCGAATGTTTTTTAAGGTCAAAAATCCAAAAAAACATACTAGCGATTTTTTTAAACAGAATTAGGCTACGCCACTGGATTCACGATATTTTAAAGTGGTTTATGTAAAAATTATGTAGGAATGCGTCTATCAATAAAAAAGTTATATGGGTAAAAAATTTGAAAATTTTGTCAATAAATCAACCCACCACTTCAATTTCAGAACTTTCACCAAAATTCTGACAACACCACTGGATTTACAATATTTCGAAATATATTTGGTCAGAATTTCATCGAAATCTATTCATAAAATAAAAAAAATAAAAAAAAAAATTATAAAATAATAAAATAAAATTTTTCTACAATTCCACTAATTTCAAATTTAATTATTTTATAATTCTTTTATTTATGAATTGATTTTGATGAAATTCTGACCAAATGTATTTCGAAGTATTCTAAATACAGTGGTGTAGTCAGAATTTTGATGAAATTTCTGAAATTGAAGAGATGGGTTGATTTATTGACATAATTTTCAAATTTCATTCCCATATAACTTTTTTGTTCATGGACACATTCCTACGTAATTTTCACACAAATCACTTGAGAATGTCATGAATCCAGTGAGGCCGTCAAACTTTATGTAAAAAAATCGCTAGTATGTGTTTTTGGATTTTTGACCTTGAAAAAAATTCGAAGTAGGCTTTGACATTTTTATTTTCATTTCAAATTTTTATCACACAACTAGAACTTTGTATGCTCTATCTATTGAAAAAAAAAAAACTTAATCGGATAATAAATAACAGTTTTAGAGAGGTATGGCCGGCATTCAAATGGGTCACTCTGTATATATTTTTTTGAAGGTTGTAGACGATGCAGTAACTTGATTACTTGTATTTCGGACATCCATCGTCTTAATGGTTGAAAGATTTCTACTTTTCACGTTTCAGTTTTTAATTTCCACGCTCATTTGACTGAAAGGACGCTCGCCACAATAACGCGCGTAGTTACAACGTAATTACCGTAATTACCGGTAGACCTATAAAACATCGTGTAGATTCTAAATTTGTCAGTATTCACCTGAAGACGACTGCAGATTCAAGCAATCGAAACGTAGTGAAAAAAATTGAAAGAAGTAGAAATCTTTTAACCATTAAGAGCAAACAATACCCTTGATGAAACGGGAATCGGTTTCGAGCGTTCAGTTTTAATTTTTTGCGAAAAATTTTGTTGGAACAAATGATTCAATTCGTTTGTGAGAATTCGGGAATCTAACTGAATTTTGGTTTTGATGATTTTAAAGAAAATTTTTTGTTTATGGTTTGACAAATAAAAAAACTAGGCAAATTCCCGAATTCTTAAGGAGATTATAGACTCAGAAGAAGAAAAAAAATTTATAAAACCATTATTTTTGACGCAAAACCGATTCTACGATTAGAAGCTATCTACCATTGGCGCTCCCAGCTACGTAGTTTTTTCACGGAATGTTTGATTTTTCCTATTAGATTGATATTATTCATTAATTCCGAATCATTAGCAGGCAACTTTTTTCCAATCTCGATCATTTCTTTCACAAGCCTTTTTTACAATATAAAGAAACGCTTCAATGACAGTTCAGTTTGTTCATGTCTTCGATCGTGTATGTGTCAAAGTCATTCATGAACCTGTGTATTTATTTATACTTTATGTCGAATCTATTTATTTCACCCTTTTTAAACCCGGAAAGCTACCCTAAATGTAAGTACCCTTGTTGTTGTTGTTGTTGTTTTCTGGTAAAGAGTCCGAAGCGTTTTATTTTTCAAAGATTGTTATTTTACATAATTCATTTTGTTTCAATCAAAATCATCTTTTAGAATACCATTTTAATATGTATGTTCTTGTTTATACTTCAGAGTCCTGAAGATGAAACAATAAAGTTTCGATACGTCGACAATTCAATAATTGGTTTTCTTCAACATCTCGACCGAATTCCCGCTAATTCAACAGCTGAAATCATATTCAACGGTCGCCATTCCATTCAACTATTCAAAATATAATTGCATGAAAAGGAGCCCTTTGTTACTACTAACAAATACAAGAAGTTTAATCATAATCGGCGTAAAGAATTTTGAGTAATTCATGAAAAGCCGTTTTTTATTATACTTTTGACACCCCGTTGAAACCAAGCATCTTAGGACACACGTTTATATGAACTTTTTTTCATAAAATGCGATAAGGAATCACTACCTGAAATGAATGACACGATTTGAGATACACCCTGTATAAACCAGTCAAAAACACTAACATATATGAATGAAGAATTAAACAACTCATGAATGTATAAAAATGTTTGATGGAACTGAATGGAGTAGGAATGATAAGGAAGTACAAATTAATGAAGTAATTTACTATAACTTTAGTTTTTCGTTGATATCTGGGGTATTTTTACTGGAAATAGTAATTTATGTATCAAGTGAGTAAAGTGATTTTACGAGTTTCAAACAGTATTTTTTCTACAACTGTCAAAAAATAACCAATTTATATTTTTTTGCAAATATGAAATGAATTTGGCATATTTTTATTGATTTATTATTCGACCAAAGTTCGAAGAGTATTCCGGAGAGTTGAGTTTCAAACAAATGAAACGAATAATTTCGACTGAGTCGAAATCCCTTTCCCTTCACACTATCCCGCAAAATGGAAAATTTGAAGCGAATATTAAAATAACATATTCATGGAGGTCAACATTATTATTACTAATGTTGACTTGACTTTCGAATAACTAGTACATCGAAGTAACTTTTCATTTTCTCAGATTTGTATTCAAAATAAATGAACCATCTTCGTGAAGCAACGAATACCTTTTTCTTTCTTTGAACTATGTCAAGGAAATCTCATATTTGCACTATCCACGATTTTCTCCGTTCAATCTTCATCACTTTTCATTTCTACTTAGAATAAACTTATAGTTATCAAGAATTCGTTATCTGGATGGATGCCCAATTTCATTAATTATTGTTGTCAACTAGTTTCTGACGGCCAAACAGCCATAGCTACCTTGGATTACCTAGTGTAGATTAGGTCCAATAGTTCCTTAGAGGTATATGCTATTATTTTGAATATATTCGCCGCGATAGTTTGGAATTTTGATAATACTTATTTAATAGTAAGAATGCTAAGAATATTATTGGTGAAACATTTGTATATCAGATATTTATAGGTTATTAGTTGTCAAAGAAAATGAGAACTGGCTTTATGACAGGATTTCTTTATTATTCGGATCTGTCACTGTTGTTGCAGGAAACTGTCGGTTGCCTAGTAAGAGGCGTTAAAAAAAGTGCACTTTTTTTCACGCTTTTCCGTTTAATAATGAAATCGTATGTCGATAGTGAAATATTGTAATACTTTACGCACACAAACCACACAAAAAAGTGGACTTTTTTTGACAGTTGTAGAAAAAAATATGAGTTTTCATCTTTCCTGTCCAATTTTTCACCTTTCTTGTCTGGATATACTTTGACGTTTATGACTTGTTTTGTGGATGTTGACTGATGTAAGTCATTTAAGTACCACCAGTTTTTTTCCTCTATATCTATGCTCTATCTACTCTAATGCTTCATAACTGAATATTTTGACACATCCAGCTGGAAACAGTCTCCATCAGTTCCGAGTGGGCAGTATTCCTGCATTCTTTCCAGCGTTACTTCAAATATTTATAGGTGCCTATAAATAAAGATCTCTACTGCAATAGTTCACCTGGAGCAACTCGTATCCTAATCACCATTTCCACTAATTACAATCTTACCGTTGATGTGCTTCTTCCTCAAAGAAAATGCGGCTCTGTATGTAGGTGTCATGATTCGAGCATATACGCTAATAAGCATCAGAAACTGTGAAATTAAGTCGTTAAAATAATATTAACTGGTTCGTTCTCGTGTTTTGTCTATTTTTATTTCAAGCACATGAGTTTTATTTTTATCAATGCGTCTGACGTTTGCGCTTTATCAACGGCCTTGCTACACATCTTGGTATTGTATGCTCATTTCGAGTGATTAATTTGAATTTACGAATTTTACTATAACGAATAAGTACGACCATCATTACGCGTTTTGAGGTCATATTATGGTTAGGTTCTTTCATTCCCAATTATAATCCAGTACGATTGGGTTTTGAGACGAGAATCGATTGTAGCACCACCAAACTTGGTATGCTAGTTGTTGGAACCGTGATAAACACGAAATTCCAGGGGTAATCTTGGAAAATATATGATATATCGAAAAACCAACTCAACAAGGTGAAAGACAATTCAATTCTCCACAAAAATGATTCCTAGTGGTTTTTTCTCAGAAAACGTGATTGAACGCCGACATCAAATTTCAGCTTACTTTTACGCTTACCCGCCGCTGGAAGTTCTGGCGGAGCGAATATTTAATTGGTTATAACTCTGCTAAAAATTATCGAAGGAGAAAAAGGAAAAGTTTACATCGTTTCTGAAGACTTCTACCTTCTCATGCGAATATAATATGCGAGTATTTCAGTACCTAAATTGTGTTTTGAAAATTTGAATTTTTTGGGAGTGCTCCTTCGGAAGTCGAATTTAAGAGAAGTGCTCCTTCGCCATATTATACGTTGAAGACTTTCAATCAACTTAAGAAGAGATGTTGAACAAGAACAGTAAAACCCATGAAGCCTTGGAAATAGGCCTTGTAGGTTTTGGGGAACTTTTGTTGCAACTAAGAACTGTCCTTGACATGATTTTTTGGGTTTATGATTGTGCGCCAGGAAGAACATAAAAGTTACATCAGAAATCGAAAAATAACGGGTTCGAAAATATCCGAACGTATTCTAACATCTGATGGCGATCATATGATGGAATGGAATAATACCAAAATTTTATTGAGAGAATCAAATCAAGAAAAAAGAAAGTTGAAGGAAACTGTGTGCATTCTTTTATCGAACAACTGCTTCTCAACCAATTCCATCGAAATGGACCGCACCTGGTTACCCCTCCTCAGAGATGAAATAAGAACTAATAGAATGGTGATTGATTGATACCGAACACCCTATGTGTCAAGATACCAAATGTCAATCAAAAGAATGTATGACAGATTTCATTTGACTCTGTCAAAGAAAGGTCTTATTACCAAAATCGCAATTCAAATTCAGTTTCGTCAGCGTCTTTCTAAGAAGTTTTGATAACGGAGGCAGATACAGCCTCCGAAACGTCAACAGTTTTCAAAAAAAGAGAAGTATTCTTTGTTAATTCGATCTCATTTTTTCAGATAGGCAAATTCAGTGTAGGGTACGTTACTGACAAAAATTAATTTCTTTCAAGACAGCAGTCTTGTGAACGCAGTAACTTATCGGGCAAATTAATTAATTTGCCCTTCTACACTTGTACAGATTTCTTTGCATTAAAAAAATCATGTCAAGAACTGGATTTCCTCCACAAAATCAAACTTTCAATCAATAAGAACTGTCACTGTGACAGTTGCCACAAATAGTGAGTTTTTTCGGTTTTGATACTTTTACGTACGCTAATTAAATGACTGCATTCTATATGTAGGTGAAATTGCAAAACGTGTAAAGCTCGGATGTCCAGAAGTGACAAAAAACTGAAGTCAGCTGACAGACATGATTATACACCAAATTTCATTTTCGGAACAACTGATAGTACAGGAGCAGAAGAGATTTTCACCGTTCTATTCAACGAATAAAACATACTTCGTGTGAAGTTTCGTAAATAGACAAATACGTCTAAAATGGATTGCATATCAAAATGTGGTCCAAACTTTTTTATTATCGATTTGTCAGAAAATTTTATTCATCATAAAAATTAGTGCATTGCAGATGCAGATGAAAATTTTTCAATCTCCGATAATAAAAAAAATCCTGACTTCAGGTCTCATTATTTTTGTACGGCAGTAGGTTCTAGAAGATTATTATTTCAAAATCTACCAACGTGAGGAATAGCGTACAAGAATATTTTGATGAAAAGCACATCTTCAGATGAAAAATTATTATTATAGTCAAATGCACCATCCAGAATTCACGACATAGTGCCTAAATTTATTTTTTCAAATAGCAGCATCGTTCTTAATATATTTCATGCTGGGTCAAATGACCCCCAATGTTATTGTAGTCTTGTAGTCTATACCAGTCAAGCCATTTCATTTGATATCCATATTGAGGGGGTTGAAAAATAAAATTGAATCCGCCATTTTATGACGGCGGCTATCTTGAATTAACAATGATACTAAATACACCTAATTATATTTTCATCATAACTGAAGGTGTATAACAATTCGTTTTTTGTGGGTGTTAGTTGATAATTGCAATTTTTATAAATCACTTTTCGCAGAAAATTGACCAGAAAGATTCACGACGCCTTATGGAAAATGGGTTCAATGGGTTTATTTTTGTTTGATTTGTTTGTCTCCCTATGTATGACATTGTTCCGCAACTGTGATATTACGTCACTGACAGTTGTCTATTTATACTTAGATGTACCGCATAATTGAGGGTCACCATTGGCATCTCGGAAACTCTAGGAGATACGAATATGGTTGAATTGAGACAAAGTTGAGAATACTGATGGATATATGGAAAAAACCGAAATGTTAAAAAATTATTTTTATTTTTGTGTTGTATCTAGATGATGGTATTTTCGTAGGTAATACAGCAAGTGTATAAAAGATAATCAAAAGAAAGATTCCTTCGATTTTTAGGAACAAATTCTGTTGATTGCTTTCATAAATCAACATAATTCGTTGCGAAAAGATGTGATTGTTGATAATGATCGATTATTTCACCAATGAAATAATCGCCAAATTGTCAATTTTCATTCATTCCGATTTCCGACGTATAATTTGTTTTTTCTTCCACTCACTCTCTGCCACAATCCACTACTCAGTTCAACAAACGCATACAATTTTAGGAAGAAACCTGCAGTCGCAGTCCAAAATTATGCGATTTTATAAGAAGACATATCCTCAGATCGATTTTATTGATTCATCAATACACATTATCCATAATTTGTCGAAATTTACGAAAGTGATATGAATCAATAGTGAGTGCCTATCTCAGATTTTGTCAAAGTTCGGTACCTATTGTGTCATTGCCGAAACAGAAAAGTATTCTCACAGCTTGCTGGTGATAAGTCATATTATTTGAAACAACCAATGAGAAAGCGAACTACAAAATCAAAAACACATCATGTGAGTATCCGGGAGCCAATCAAGAGCCGAATTACAAAATCGAAAACATGATGTTTTCGATTATCAACGCAAACGTTTCAACTAATCAAAAATCGTGTATCTTAGCATGAGTGTGTTGGAATGATTGGGTTGACGGGTGAGTTGGTTGTCGTTGAATAAATGGACGCAGTAGTTAACAAACACAATAATACTCCATTTACAACACTGCTACAATAGTGAACACTGTTACAATACAAACGTACAACGCGATGGCTCGTCGTTGAGGATTTGTTCATAACAACGGGTTCCAAGTTTTTGTCAAACTATTGTGGTGCAGGGCAAAACTGAATAATAATTTAAGAGAATAAACTATCTGGTTAATCATCCGACGTTTCGTCTCTTTTCCACCATCGTTAAAATCATTTTTTATATTGGCGTCACACTGGATTTTCACAAACTAAAATAAATATTTTCAGGTGACCTTGTTTCCATCATACAACACTTATCAAATCATTTGTTATCATCCGATTATCTGTCACGTCTGGTGTTACTCTCAAAGTAATAATTAATGATAACTCATTTAGGATAAACAGCTCATTTACGATTAAGAAACGAATGAAACTAGGTCACTTTTGGGTGGTGTGATGGAGTGCTGATGATTTGTCCCTGGATTGTAGAAAGAGACGTTCCCAATTTTTATCTATATTATCTGCGCAAATGAAAAAATTAACTGAATCTTATTCCAATTAGGCACACATTGAGATTGATGCTTTCACCCTTGTTTGTTTTATCTTGGTATTAATTTTCCAGTTTTATTTTATATTCAAGTCAACATGCAATACGTGATGAATATTCAGTGCATCGGATATTCAATTTATCCCAAATTTGCAGTCTCGTACTATCACGTTAAACTTAACCGAAACATAAACACGCCTTCATTCTCGCTCCTCATCTTCGATGAAACATTTATTTTATTGAACTATCCAGTCAAAAGCTTTAAATATATCTGTAAATTTCAAGCTTCCTGCAGACCTGAACATTTCGCCGAACAACAAACAGAACAACGAACGTCATATAGAACGGCGAATGGACATATTCGATTTGAACGAGCCGAACAACAAACTGATGTTTGAGTTATTCCCAGAATTGTTTCAGTAGTGCTCCGTTCACTGGACCAGCAATGGTCTTTTCGTCGTTTTGTTTCGACCTGTCCAAACCTGCGAACGCATTTGCGAGCATTTTCTTTGATGTCGGGGAGAAAACCGACAAGTGATGAGAACGCTGCAAACCATTCGCCGAACGGCTAGGATTTGCGGAACTCTTTGCAATCGCGTTCGTAGCGCCGTCCAAATTAGTGTTCTATTCGCCGTGCGGTTCGTTGTTCTGTTTGTTGTTCGTCATAATGTTCAGGTTTGTACGAAGCGTCATATAAGCCAAATCCTGCTAAGTCTCGTACAGACCTGAACATTATAGCATTAAGGTGCGTTTAAATTGGAGCGAACAAAAGCGAACGAAAGAATTCGTTTGCTTGAGCTAGAGTAATTTACACAAAGAATCGAACGCGAGCGAACGAACACGTTCGTGTTCGTTCATGTTCCAAGGTTTGTCGGTAAATCAGGTGAATCATCGAAGGAAATTCGTGCTCGATGTGGACAGAGCCATAAACCAAGCGAGCGAATTCGTTTCGAACGCTACTGTTGACATTTGTCAAATTAGTTGTTACATCTTTGTTGTTTACTGCGTTATGTGGATTTAGTTCCAACAGTATGGAATGGACAAATGAAAAGACACTCAAGTTAATAGAATTATATAGGACCGAAACTTGTTTATGGGATCCCAAGACGAACCATTTTTGAACAACATACTCTTTTCCCTCTTTATTTTTTCTTATAAAACTAGCGGCGCTAATTAAAACATCCTCATCTGCATCCGACATGGCGAACGGATCATCGACGAATGTGAATGCTCGTTCTTAATTTTAATGTCCATGCTCGCAGGAACGAAACGAACCAACAAATACCTACGAATTCGTTCCTTCCCGTTCGTTCGCTTATGTTCGCTCCAATTTAAACGTACCTTTATGACGAACAACAAGCAGAACAACGAACCGAACGGCTATCAGAACACTAATTTTGACTAGGCAACGAACGCTTTTGCAAACAGAAAGAAAATGCTCGCGAATGCGTTCGCAGGTTTGGACAGGTCGAAACGAAACGACGAATAGACCATTGCTGGTCCAGTGAACGGAGCACTACTAAAACACTTCTGGGAATAACTCAAACGTTCCGTTTGTTGTTTGACGTTCGGTTCGTTGTTCTGTTTGTTGTTCGGCGAAATGTTCAGGTCTGTACGAAGCTTTAGGTTTCCGTAATTTTCTGAATTTTTCACATAGCCATTATTAGAGGAAAGTTGCCAAATATGGACAACCGTTTTATTTGTGCTTCATAACTGAATTACTTGATTTTTTATTGGAATAACAAGTACACCAGAGAGAGGCACTGGTTTGATTCTCCAGGGCATAGCGTGTCTGCCTGCTGGCAGTGTTTCAGCTTGGTTTGCGCAGGCTGTAGACCTCTGTCATTTTCTACTAACCATTTCATTTATTGCTCCAATTTCGGAAACACTCTGTATAATGCAAGTATTATACTTGTGTTTTTTTTCAGTATAATGCCATATATTTTCCCTTAGGGAATAATGACGAGGGATTAATACAAATTAGGAAATTTATTTGACAAAGCCCTTGATGAAATTTGTTCATTTAAAATATAAAATGAATTATTTAGTCGTAAATAGAGTATACCTACTATTAGCAATAATGGTTATCATTATTGACTTGTGCGCTAAAATCTACTATTAATCATTTTTGTAAGTTATGAAAAACATAAAAAATCATGATGGGCAAGGTTACATGTATATGAGTTAAATGAACAAAAATTTTGAAGAACAAAGATTGATGAATCACATTTTCTCTAATTTAATTCCTTTATGCAACATTCAACTAATCTTTCATTCCTATGATAAAAGAAACAATTTAACAAAATAACCAAAACAAAGTGAAGATAAGGTGACCTATATACTCAATTTAGAAATCTTCAGTGACATGGTAACAGTGACACATTCCTCATGGTAATCCATAAACTTAAGGTAATAAATACTTGGATATTGTGCCAGACGAAAAGTACTCCAGCTTGACAATTATAGCTCTAAAAGTGAAATCGCTACTACTATCGATGCGCGGTAGCAGATGTCTCAGTACCAGTCCGTTAAACAAGTCTGAATCACAACTGGTCAGTTTTATTGTATCTGTCGCATCGCGGAGTGCACTGTGAAGTTGAGTGACTTTTTGATTACTGAATGTATAATTATACTACCCTCTTTATCGTTCGAATACTTTCTCATTCTAAAATCACGCATCTCGTACATTTTTCGACAGTCAGAGCTAGATTTGTCAAGCTGTACTTCAATTTTTTTCAACAACAAACTTTTCGAATCAGGTATTGGCCTGCGGGGAGTCTTAGATGTACAATGGTGAAGATTTTTATTATGCAAAGCACACAATCAAACCTTGCAAGTACATTTTCAGAGAAACAAGATGTCCTGGAATACCACGCTTATTGCCATAATCCTATAAAATAGGAATATTTGGGTCGAAAATCCATCAGAAAACAACTACTTTCCTGGCTAATACTACGACGAACGTTGAATTACAGCTAATGAATTTCCGTGCAGAGTCCTACAAGGATGTCTCCGCAATTGCTAGTTGCATGAAAATGTTCATTGAAACATTTGGACCACCTATAGATCGATTTCTGGGTTCTCGCCCTCATCAATATAGAGTAGCTCTCTAGACAATAACTAATGTCTGCAACAAACGATTCAACAAAATCTCCATGTAAAGGCAGAAGCTCAGACACCGCCCGCAGCCTAGCGTTCACTAAACCACTGGCGCCATCTGAACTCCAGCCACTCAACCAATGCAATATCCAGAACTTGCGTGATTAATCTAACCACTAATACAAATTAAAAAAATCTGCATTGCATTGTTCACAATAAGCTTGTCAAGAGAAAAACAAGTAAATTTTGACCCACTTTCTAGTCGTCCTGAATAACTTGAAAGCAATGCAATGCGTTATGGAATTTTTGTTAGAGAAAAAAAACGATATGGCTGTTCTAAAATGGTGGACGAGATTTGTGATTATGGTCGGATTCCATTCAAAATTAGCACTTGGGCGTTTTTGAGGTCGAAGATTATGAATTTCTTGTTGAAATTTATAAATTCGAAATGGCGAAAGTGTTTTGTGATTTTTGTTTGATTCGATTAAAAATTGGTACTGTGTTGTTCTTGGTGTGTGAGATTGTGAATTTGTTGAAAAAAGTTATAAATTCGAAATGGCGGCTCCAAGATCTATTAATTATGGTCCGACTTGATTCAGAAATGGGTTGAAGGGGTTTTCGATGTCGGAGATTATGATGATGTTGTTAAAACTCATAATTTTACTAGCATTTATTTACTTTCACCTGCCCGCTATCTTTCTGCAATCAAATTTTGAGAGATAAATTTGACCCACTTCCGATTAACTTAAAATTTGCTATGCATTCACAATTCTAGTGACGTATTATAATAGTTATTTATGTATCAGGGGCGTAAAGTAGGCGTTTATAGTCTGCGGCCTGTGATGGTCCTCGGCTAACGCCAAACGCATTTTACGCACGTGATACATACAAAATTGTATGCACTAGCGGTTTATTAGAGCGAATCACAAATACTGACTACTGTGGATCAGTGGTCCACACGTTTCATACGTTATGTATACAATAATCAACATAGTATGGGGAATGTGAAACTATAGTAGCTGACAACTTTTCGATGCAGATGCTGTAACGAAGCTTTCAATATGTAATTATTATGTTCAAGAGACTATCCCATCTTCAACATCAATAACTAAACCAACTTCATTTTCAATGTTCAGGCTTATGACTGTTGAAAAAAATGTCCATTATGAAGAAATGTTAGGAAGAGTCTTTCTCTATTGAACTGAAATAATCTTGATTTGTGTATGGTCTTGCATGAAATGATGTGTAAATATAGACAATTTGAGAATTTTGCCTACTTTACTACTTTCCGGCCCGCGGGCGGTAAAGTGCCACTTCACGCTCGCTGAACCGGGCGGTAAAGCTAGTTCATAAAGTATTTTTCAGAAATGAGATTTCATTCAAAATTGGCATGTGGGAATATTTGGGGTCAGAGAATTTTGTATTAGAATTTATTAAATTAAAATGGTGGGTCCAATGGAGTTGTGTTAGTATATTCCGATTCTATTCAAAATTGGTATGTGGGGGTTTTCAGTGTCGGTGATCATGAATTGTTCGTCAACATTCATAATTTCAATATGGCGGACGATTGTTGTGAGTGTGGTTCGATTGAATTTGGTATGTGGGAGTTTTCGAGGTCAAAAGATTATGAATGATGGCGTACGAACTTTGTAATTATGGTCCAATTCTCTTTGGAATTAGTATATGGGGTCGAAGATCATGAAATCATGAAGTCAAGATGACAGCTATATGATGTCAGATAAGTTAATATTCAGATGGCTTCCTCATTGAAGAGCTAGCTCAAAACTCATAGGAAACAGAAATAGCACAAAACAAATTAATAAAAAAAATTGCCAAGGCAAGCTTTTATTCAAATGCGCTAAAAAGAAAAAAATAATTTCTTCAGATGTTTGAAAATTATTCTGTGAGTTACCGTTTGAAGAGCTTGCTGCTTTCGTTTTCGAAATGAAAACTTTGCGCGACAAGCTTTAGAATCTGTAACTCACAGAATAACCTCCATTACACAAATCATATTTCACTTTTCAGCGCGTTTGAACAAGAGATACTTTTTTGCTTTAATTTTTTTTAAGTAATTTGAGTTCCAGTTTTGGGCTATACACTCAATCCATTTCGAGGAGTTTGGTACGTACCTACAGGAGACTTGTACCTTAAACCAAAAAATATACATTTTTGTTTCAAAGACATCTTCAAAAATATATCAACGGAATGAGTTTCTCCTGATAGCACAAGCATTCCTACACGCTCTGTATTTTTAGATATTTTGAATATGTAATATAGAGAAAAAAACAAATTATATTATTTTATTGACAGGTATGTGATCATTGGTAGGTACATATCCATAATGTTCTACTGAGCACGCCCTAGTGTACTTTTCATCATTACTAAATATCAAAATAATTATACATCATATACGTATGAGCATTGGACAGTAGTACAGGACATGACCCGAAGTACATGAAAGTGCATTTTTCTAAACTCTACTTCCTAAACATTCAAAGATATGAAACGAAAAATTTCGACAAAGTCGAATTACTCATCTCTCCACACTATCCCACAAAGTGGAAAATTTGAGAAAAATATCTGTCAGAAAAGAACTACTTCCCTCTACGAACATTGAATTACATCTGACATCAATTTGTGCAATGTTCCTCCAAGACGACACAATTGCAAGTGCTAATTACAAATAAGAATTGAATATTATCCCCCATTGGCTGGGAATAACCACCTGCAGACATGTGTTTCACGGTTTGTTTCCCGCTTATCAGTGCAAGGATAAGTTAGACAACATTAGAGTTATCCTGGCCCGTTTCATTTATTTAAAACTCTCCAGCACACTTTTCGGACACGAATTTATATATTCTACGTTATTTTCAAAACTAACATATGGCAATGACAAATTATTCACCAATTAGCAATGATTCAGGTAGAATGTGATTTAAAACACAAAACACAATAGTCAACTCGTGAAAAAATAAACAGTAAAACCAAAGGTTGTTACTTTTGCACTAAACATTTTTATTAACATATTACGAGAAAACGACAAATGGACAACCACTTTCCCTCTTGCTTGCACTCTATGAGTAAAGGTGCGTATTCACTAGAGCACTCGTTACGCATGAGCACCGACAAAAAACGGATCGGCCCGAGCACCGCACGCGCATTCTGTTCGCGCTCAAATCAGCGTCTACACTGCCCGAGTATTCGCTCGTTCGGTGCTCATTCGGTCCTCATGCGGAACGAATGCTCTAGTGAATTCGCACCTTACAGCTTGTCTTAGTAGAGTTGCTGTCGCGTATGCAGCAGCATATTTTGTCAAAAAATTGAAAGGTGATCTCTTCTAACGATTTACAATCCTGATTGTATAGTGTTGGAGGTAGGATTTGTAGGATTTTGAAAGGGATTCAGATTCAGAATTGGCTCAACATGGCCTATATGCACTTTTTTCGGTGAATAGAGTTTTTGCAGTTGGGGAATGTCCCCATTGTTTTTGTGGTTAGTCACACATAGTAACAATTATTGCAATGGAAGTGTTTCACATCATTTCTCACACGAATCGACAAGAAATGATCAGTTAGTCCTATCATAGTCATAATACTAACAGGAATAAAATATGATTTATAAGGAACGATCTTCAATATTTGTCGGTTATGCTCATTCATTTTGACCGATAGTTCATTAGATGTAAAAATATTATCGGCTATTACTTCACTAAGTAGGTTGAATTCCAAATTCAGATGGTCTTCAAAAATTCGTCGAAGTTTTTCTTGAACTATAACCTGTATACATTTTGTTGTACATAATAACACATCAATATTATATCGTACATGTGGACCTTTGCAATATGGAGTATGATCATTGACCTGAAAATACTTGTAGCTTTATTTTGATTTTAACGGAAATATATACCGGGTGACAACGATATCACTAGTCTTTCGCCCTTTGATTTTCGAGATAACAAAATGAAACTCGGCATAGGTAATATTGACGTCAAATGTTACATTTTGACTTCTACGATTTTTTCTTGCTTCCGGTTCAGGAGGAAATAGTTTGTTGTAACATATATTTTGTTTTGAATCTAGCGTACTGCTATTAGCTTGAAATCATCATAAATCTCATGAAAAGTGTCGTGCACTTCAATCTTTCGAAATTACTTTATTAGAAAAATGCATTTTTTTTAAATGACACCACCCGCAGCACACACATTCATTGAATAATTTTGTACCGTCCCAGTTTATAAGTTTTTGTAACAGTTTCAGATTAAATATTCAATTCAAGTCTATGTAGCTACATATACAGTGAGGACGTAAAAAGTCCTCCCCCCCTTTAACTTTTGAACGGAATGAGCTATGGTGGTCCGGTAAAATTCAAGTAAAAAGGTACCACTTCTACTACTTTTTGGTATAAAAATGATAGTGATCACGTGACCTAGTGTCAAGAGGGCACCATCAACTTTTTTTTTCAAATGTAAAGGGGGGGTCATGTGGCACCTGGTTTTGAAGTCCTTCTGATTCTCTATCTAACACCTCTTTGATTGTGGAAATCGGCCAAACAGTTTCAAACTGACAAGGGTTTGAAATTTGCTTGAAATATGTGACAAATGAATTATTTTAACTATTAATTGCAGCAGAATTTTAACTCCCTTTTAATAAATTAATAAATTAATTATAATTAATAAATTTTAATATTCTTGTATCACCATTGGTTCTTGATATGTGTGTCAAATTTCAGATTATTCGGATTGTGGGTGAATGTTGAAAAATTCTTACAATTATTAATTTTCTTGGTGTGTTGGCATCGACTGCTATGGTCATTAGCCACGTGTTCTGGATAGGCCTTGGTACTAACTCCATACGCCTCCATAGGAGCAGCACTGTTAATTATTAACGCAACAGTGAATCGTGGAGGATTATCCACAGCCAGCAACAAGATTCAATCACTCAGATTTACATCTGAAACTGAAAAAATCTTCCCCTGCCTGGGGATCGAGCCAGCGACCTTTCGATCACGAAGCCCCGGCGCTACCACTGCGCCAATCCCCGCCCCTATAATTATTATTGTTATAGGTATTATTACAATAAATTCATGAAATTTTTTTTTTGCCGTCGGTCCCTGATATGTATAGCAAATTTTAGATTATTCGAACGATTATTATTAATATGATTGTCATTGTTACATTATTGTAATTATTATAATAGTATTCGTGTATTGTTCTTGTTCTACATAAAGAAATATTTGTTCAAACATAAATTCAAGGAGGTTTCTTACATCGAAGCCAAGTAGGACATAAGCTTGTAAGTATTCACCTGAAACGTGTTGAAGATACAACAACCAATCAATAACTAAATATACGTAAAATAACGTAAAATAACTTAATAATGAGTTAAGATCATGAACTTCGCAAAAAGTTATGGTGAACTGTTCACTTTGAATGCTTCAGGAAATCCTCACGAAATCTTTCAGCGTCATATTTCAAAACTCTCAACGAATCTTGGGAGAATCAATCAAACATTTTTTCGCTATAATTTTATTTCAATATCTAGACAAATAGGTATTGATTTTTTCGGCAACCGTCCGGGAAGTACCTACTTCCCGGACGATTTTTCTTTGAGAAAGTATTACTTCTCGGACTAGTCCGGGAAGTACGTACTATCCGAACTAGTCCGGGAAATGCCCGAATTTCAATATAAATATTTATATAAATAAGAATTAGAATGTTTCTGTTAGTACCTATCTTCTGTTCGCATTTCTATATTCAAAACAAATAAGAATTAAAATGTTCGAAATTTCCTTCTACAAAGAAATATAAAAAATAAATGTGTCTCGATTTGTTATTCTACACGGTTACCGAATAAATTGTGTACGCAACCTAGGAAACATTTTCAGTCATCTACATGTCATATCAATGAATGACACTTTTGATTGATTGCGTCACACAAAACAAATTACTGATTAATTTTAGAACACGGAAAAAAATGTGAAATCTTAATTTGTATGTTTGTTCGAATCCTTTTCCTGACATTTATAACAACACTTATTTGGTTTCATTTGATTGTGAGATATCTCTAATGTGATGAAACCCGTCTTTTCCGAGAAAACCTTTACAAAATGGATTTCACGGAGTTTCAAGAAATAATGAATAAGCAAATGCAAATAAAGGCAATGGCGTACTTTTGATATTGGTTTTGGGATAAAATATTAATACATAAAATAATCAAGAGGAGCTATAAGGATAGGTACCTTTCTAGGCCCGAAACACATTCTCAGAATTCACACTTGGGGTGAGGAGGAGAATTGTCGCATTTGAGGTTGTTTTTTGACATATGTTCAAGGTTATTTTAGTATTTCACTTATATTCCACTTTTTACATTATTTTTTCTATACATAATGTTATTTACACATGATTCTTTGAAAAATTCCTTAGTGGCTCCAAACAGATGCAACACTCATTTGTTTTGATAGATAATTATCAATTGTACCTACTTTCCACTATGAATTATTGGGCAAATTTTTCAGTTCCAATGCATACTCGACCGATAACTATTTTTATTTTTGCGTTCTCGAACTATAGTTATCAGATTTTCATTTCTTTCAACTGTGACAAAATCCAGCAAAAAGTGAAGAATGAATTGTAGCACTCTGAAACTCGGCACATGACATCTCGACATCATGTATTATTGGAAAAAAAATTGTTTACTAAAAAATCAGTAGTGGAACATAAAACATTTTTCATTTGAAAAAATATAATTTTTTTTGTTGTAATTTCAGAAAATATAAGATTTATCAAAAAACGATTTCGATAGGTTGAGAGATATTTCAATTCTCCACAAGAATGATTTTCAGTAATACCTTATAAAATACGCTCGTTTTCTCAGAAAACGTGGTTCAACATTTCATACTCGAGCTAACCCGCCACTTCAAGTTCAGACAGGGCCGAAAATTAGATTTGCATAACTTTGATAAAAATTATAGTAGAAGGAAAAGAAAAAGTGCATATCGTTCCTGAAGACTTCTACTTGCTCATGTAAATATAACATGTGAGTATCTGGGTAGGTACCTAAAATGTGTTTTGTCCCACTTCACATAACCCTTCTACGATATTTAAGGAGGATCCGAAAGTCATGGATATTTTAGTTGATATGAAATAATTATACTGAAGCAGTACACACTTTGGACCATATGCATCGGTTTAAGACTACTGTAACAAGTCTCACTTGCCAAAGAAAAAACTGGGTTTTACTCCTGCCTCAATTTTCAACTCACCCACAATTCCGGCAATTTCTTTAGTAAATATTGAAAATAATCGCTTATACATATCCCACATAAAAAATGAAGTATGTGATTTTAAGCTTGAGGTTTGCGCTTCACAATAGTGTTATTAAACTTATATGCAGGATATGAATAAGCGATATTTTCAACATTTAGTGAAGAGAATGCCGATTTTATGGGTAAGATGAAAATATGGCAGGAGTAAAACAAAGTTTTGTTTTAGGCATGTATAAGTGGGACCTGTCACACTACTTTAAAATTACTGCATATAGTCCAAAGAGGGTATGCGTTGCTGCTTCAGTATAATAATTCCATATTTACTAAATTATTCATGATTTTCGGATCATCCGCAAACATCTCCGTGAAGTGCGACAAAACACATTTTAGGTACTCAAATACAGGCATATTACATTTGCATGAGAAGGTAGGAGGCGGTAAGGGTGAACGTGAAATTTGATGTCGGCGTTCAATCACGTTTTCTGGGATTTCAAAAGAAATTACTAAGAATAATTTTTGTGGAAAATTGAATTGTTTTTTACCCTGTTGAGTTGTTTTTCCGATAAATCATAAACTTTCCAAGATTACAGTAAAAATCTATTTATATATTTTTAAACGAAAAAAAATTATGTTCCACCCCTGGAATCTTGGTAAACAAATTTTTTTCGTGTTTATCATGGTTAGAACTAATAGCATACCACATTTGGTGGGGCTACAATCGATTCTTGTCTCAAAACCCAATCGTACTGGATTAATACGGTTGAATTCAGATTCAAATAACAATTGTTAGTAATGAAAAAAATTGGCGGTATTCTATTTGAAATTCAAGTTTTTGCCAGTATACCCAGTATACTGGCAAAAACAACGAATCTTGTATCTTGTGACTTGTGTGTTTCTGGTGACTGAAACACGTTTAGGTACAATTTGCATCTACGAAGATGCATCATAATTTTGAAAGTGCCGTTGTCATTTTCCCGTTCCGATTTGTTCAAACTGATCTAAAGTTAGTTCTATTCATTCTATATTTAAATATTCCTGTCTTGTAGACGTTTTCAATCACATAGCTTCCGTTGACCTTCCATTAATTATGCTGGGAAAGCATGAGGTAGGTAAATATCAACGCGGCATTATTATTATATAATTCATTATATAATTTTCGGGTCAATGTTTCTCTTGATGCAGTTTATTCAGCTCAGAAAAAGGTTTAAGTGGTACATATAAAATATTTTCAAAAAAATTTGACTATTTTCGAAATATTGTAGCTAATCAATTTCAATGTTTTCTCTAAGCTACTGATCATCTGCGATATTTCTCCCCATTACAGATGAAAAAGATGCTGTGGGAATTTTTTCTTCATCAACATCCAATTACAAAATTCTTCATATCATAACATTGTTTAGACCGTACTCTTCAGGTGAAGATGAATATTTTTGCTGTCAGGAACATGACATATTCGTAATTTTTGTATTCCTGTTTTCACGAAAAGTAGAATCCTGTAATATTTAGAGAAAATTGTTAAAGTATATTAATTTTTGACCTACCTCGAGACCTATTTATAAAAGAGAGGCAGATCGCCAACCTGAGCGAAACATCACCAACGAGATGTTCGAGAGCTGCATTCTAAATACCTTAAAAAATCAGGTTAGGTTGGATTTGTGTTTAAAGATTGTAGGAAGTTGAGGGAAAGTTGCACAAAATGAATGAAGAAACAAATAATAGTAATTAGTAGTATCAATTCATACTGGATGGACGGATATTTTCGTTTTTCGAGCAACCACGAGCTGCTTTAGGGGGGCTCGGGCTCCTCTGCCCCCCCCCCCCTTAGACGCCACTGCGGAGCACTGAAACACAAAACAGTATGAGGGGTTCTATCATCCGCAAACTAGGAAACAGACATGCGTTTATTCCAAATAAATCTTTACTGTGAAGTAGAAATACTCTTGGTGCAAGATATTTGAAAGACACCAGCTTTTTATAGTTACAACCACATGAAGAGCTAGTACAAGTAATCATAATACTGCCTTATTAACGTAGAGTGTGTATACCCGAAGGCATAGCCTGTGGGAGCTGATGACGGCCATTATTATTATTTGCCGTGGCGCTCCGGGCGACTCAATGATTAATTGTAGCATTGTCACTTTTCAACTGTGGGAAATCCAAGCAAACATTAGACATCAATACCAAAGGTAAAAAATTCAAACGATGCTTGTGACTTTAGACCTATAAACACTTTGCCCACAGTTGAAAAAGTAATAGAGACAGCAGCATATGATCAAATCGTAAATTACATAAATGAACAGAAAATATTCAACGGATATCAGTCTGGCTTCAGAAACAAACGTTAACGATAACGCTTTTGAGACGATAGATAGGGAGGTATTAAGAGGTATTATGGTTTTGAGAGAGTTGTCTTGAAATGGTTAAACGATTACCTAACAGATAGAAGCCAAATTGTAAAAATAAATAAAGAAAAGTCAAATGAAAAGCCAGTAAACATAGGTGTACCCCAGGGTAGTATTCTAGGCCCACTTCTATTTATTCTATATCTGAATGATTTATGTTGCCAAATTAACTGTGATTTCGCAAATTTGTATGCAGATGATACATTATTAGCTATCAGTGGTGATTCACTAGATTACATAGTGAACAAAATGAATATAGAGCTGTCAAAAGTAGACAAATATTTCAAAGTATATAAGTTAAAACTTAACGTTCAAAAAACAAAAGCTATGATCATAACGAGTCAATATATACACAAAAACACCAATGTAAATGATATTAGTTTAATTATTGAAGGCAAAGAAATTGAAATTGTACATAACTTTAAATATTTGGGTGTTATGCTGGACGAAACTTTATCATTTAAGAATCATTTCAACATGATTAGAAATAAAATATATAATAATAATAGCATCAGTTTTGTCCATCCAAAATAAAATAACAGTGTACAATACTATTGTGCGACCACATTTCGATTATTGTGCTCCAGTTTTATATTTATTAGATAATAATGCTCGATCAGCACTTCAGAAACTACAAAATAGAGGAATGAGGATAATTTTGAAATGTAACAGACGCACACCCATTCGTGACATGTTAGAAACATTACAATGGCAATCAGTAAATGAAAGGCTTATATCTTTTGCATTGATTTTTATTTTTAAATTATTGAAGGGTTTGCTACCAGAGTATCTAAACCAGTTTATTGTTTTCAGTAGAGAAATACATGGGTATCTAACAAGATCTCACAACAATTTTTTTCTTAACAGAATGCATACAAATAAGGGTATGAACTCAATGTTCTATAAAGGCTTGAATCAATATAATTCGCTTCCCCAAAACATAAAAGCCTGTAATACTATTAGAAAATTTAAAATATTGATTAAGGAGTACTTGAAACAAAAAACTTGCTGTGATAATGTAAAAAAGTTGGTAATATAAGCTTGCTGTGTATTGGATTGTTTTTAAATTTTGATCTTAGATGTACTTGTTATATTTATTATATTTTTCAATGGATATGTGAATATAAGGAGGTACCTATTTGAAAATAAAAAAAATAAATTACTACTACTCGTGACAATATGGGATACAGCTAGTTTTTAACATTCCTCCACTTTCAACAACGTTGGATTCAATTGCGTTTTTCAGTCACAACTTGATAATCTGCAAAGAAACATATAAAAATTATTTTTCTACAAGGAAGCATTTGGCTACACCGTAGTGATGAATAATGAGTCTGAAAATTCATTTGTTATAAATGAATAAATTGCGTAATATAAGAAAATCAAGATTTTGTTGGGCATTACCTGCTGCAACTAGAGACACGTGTTTCAGGTTCAATGAACCTTTGTCACTACGATGTAGCCAAGTGAAAGTGCAAGCAACATTTGGTTGCAATTGAAAAATATACCTCATACAACATATCCAAAACTAATATTTCCATCTAAGAAAATAACACGGCGTGACGTATCTAACAGTTTTCGTTGCTAAATGATATACAGTATGAAGAAGTTTTCATCTTGAGTATGGTGGTTTCATGAGAGCGTAAAGAATAGCTTGCTATATGTTGAGAGAGCATTACAATTTCTCCTCTACTCGCTCGAGGAAGGGATATCGACGTGAGCTGTGTGTGGTGTGACACATTGCTATGTCGTGCGTTAATGGGTGGGTAACAGGAGAGATGCAGAGTAGTGCGTCTCTCCTATTTATGTGGTATTATCATATCATTGCGTTCCTTGTTGCTCGCGTAGATTTCTGTCTATACCCAGATGAAAAGTTTCCAATACTGTATAATAAAAGAGATGATAACATCAGAAGGTAAATCAAAGAGAACCGGTAGGTAATGATAATTATTAGTTCGGTGTAGCCAAGTGTCCAATACTTTTCAGAAACATATGTAAAGTGCCCCACTCACGATCAAATTCTTCAGTACGACTGAATTGTATGCGATTGTAGTTCAATTTTGTTGGAAATCGAAAATGAGCATACACTATCAAATATCCAAGCAAATACTCTCAAATCTTCAGTATCCAGAGAAGAGCATTGAGAGTTATTTCTGGTTTGAAATACGGAGATGACTGTAGGGACAAATTCAAACAACACAAAGTATTAACGTTACCCTGTATATACATATTGAAATGTCTATTTATATGAATATTTAAACCATTCTCAAATTCATGACTACCCTACACGAAATCGTCAAAACATCCAAGCCAATTATTTGAGACTGTCAAGAACACACCATGGAATTTCCTATTGGGCACCCAAGCTATACAACGCCATCCTTGCGAAAGTCAAGGAACTAGAATTCCACAAATTCAAAAAAACACTTGAACATTTTCATCTCGAACATGCCTTTTATGATGTCAGTGAGTTTTTCAATGGTTCTCTCATATTTCAGAACAGCACAATAATACAAACTTTGACCTAATTTTAATGTCTGTCAGACTTTTAATGTGTGATTGTATTTCTTTTTTATACGTATATTTGTATTTTTTTTTTGTACAATCTTAATGATTTGTGTAAACACTTACATGTAATAGCATCAATAAATAATTGATTGATTGATTGATTGACTGAAATGAACCATCAAATCGAGACTGTAGTAGTTTTTACCGCTAGTAGGTTACGTCTAGAGAATTTGACTTATAACTATTATTGGATGCACTAATATAACCTTTAGCAAACCGATTCGACCATATTCGTTGGAATGTCATTTAACGCAATCCGAACTGATTCAATACTGGAATGCTTGCGATCACTGTATCGAGTGGGTATCTCGTCGTAACCAACTCAAAATCAGCGATATGTTAGTTCGTGAATTGTCCCAATGGGCACACGTACGTTTTTCAAACGTGTTATAAACGTGGCATTGGTTGAATAAACGTTTCTGGTTGAAAATTTTAACGACAATAAATTAGGGTAATCTTCAACGTTGAAAGAATACGTTATAAAGATGCGTTTTCAACGTTACTTCCTCAACAAGTCGTTAAATATACGTTTAACAATCGTTATGTTAATTCAAAAAGAATTTTTAATCAAATTCGCTTCATGCGATTCATATATCAATGTTTATGATACGTTCCTTAACCTTTTATTTCGTCAAAACAATGTTGTTTTATTGAGTATCTTCGATGTTCACAAAACCTGACTGAAAACGGCAATAAAGCGATAATTAGTAAGCAATTGGTTTGATATAACGTTGTTACACGCGACATTTTTTCGTTGAAAAAACGTCCGGTTTTCAGCCATTTTACAACGTTATTTCAACGTCCTTGTGTCCATTGGGGTAGTACTCGAATTGGTGATCTGTAACGAGATCTCTTTGGATCGGGGTTAGTAACCCAGTGTAAGTTTCCGAAAATCTCTATATCTAACTATCGGCAGACGTGTTATAACCAAACGCACCTGCGTCAAGACTGTCAAGTGTCAATCCACATTTTTTCTTCTCATATCATATAACCTTCGTCTTTCTTCGTGTTTCGTTAATATTTCTCATTTCAGTGGGGAATTTTTACAGAAATAGTCAAAAGTTTAAAATAGTACTATAGAATTGCCTTGAATTAACAATATTAGTAATAGCGTACCAGATGCTGATGAAACGTACTGGAAATAGTACTAACAATTGTACTAGCAGGAACATCACTGGTAGTGCTGCAGAAGGACCGGTGCAAATGCCATCCAATACAATCAAATCGCGTCGACTTGGTTGGATGGCCAAAATACCCGATCAAATTGCGTTCAATTTCATCGAATTCGACGATATCGTACAGCGTAGTTGGACAGTGAGTGGGTCTCTTAAGATCGTTGGTTTCGACGTTCAAAGGGTTCATCATGATTCTTCAGATATATTTTATCAAAAGAAATTATAATAGCTACTGGAATTTCCCATACAACACCGGACATCCAATAGATGTTCGATGGATATCAATTCGGGATATTATGGATATCCTATGGACGTCCAGTTTTTATCCAAAAGATATCTTATAGACTTCCGATGGAGGTTCCCAGGCCACCAACCTGGACGCCCTTAAGACATCCATTACGGACGTACATAAGATATCCATTACGAACGTCCATAAGATATCCTTCATGGACATCCATGAGATATATCTGAAATTCACAAAGAACATCAGGAAAAGCTAGTCAAAATTTTTTTTTGGAGCAGGATAATAATATTTATAATTTTGCACAAGAAAACATTCAGTTTAAATGCAATGATAGATTGGGTCTAGAGACAAAATCAAACATACAAAAAATGTGTCACTATATTTATGAATGTAAAACGAAGATAATTTTATATGTACATATAAAATATGCATTCTTTGGTAGGAAACTTTCTTTTGAAAGAAACACATAATAGTAAGAACAAGATACTAGCATCGGCTTCCTCTGGAGACGAGATATATATCTACCTCTCATTTGGCCTCCTCAACCAAGCCTTATTAGCTTGTTCGGAAGATTTTCTATCATCTGATATTGTGAAATTTTATGATTTCATCTATTTTTGAAATTTCTGTGACTTGAAAAGTTATGTCCGGTCAAAATTCAAATGATGAATACTCACAGCAGCCTTAAACTGGTCTTTAGAGAGAGATATACTTCTGGCAGCACTCCCAACGATTCTTCGGAGTCAATAGAAACACCTTGAAAAGCCACAAAGATCATAAATGTTTGGTAGAGTAGTTCTATTAGCATCTATTTTGAAATTTCGTACTTCGTCGAGTATCTATTGGGTATACTTCCGATATAATAATAAGAATAGATTTTATTGATAGGAATACAGGCAGATACAGCATATATAGAAAATAGAATATCCTATCAAATGGCAGGATTCAATGTATGACCATGTTAGAGTACCATGATCATACCTTGCTATATATACTTACAATTGTCTTCATCAGCTCTTCTTTGTTTTTTTATAAATTTTATTGTGTACACGTTCCTTTGCATATTTTATCTTTCTATAAAGATAAAAATCATTGAAGAAATATTGAAGTTTTTCTGAAATCACAGCGAATATAGACTGATTAGTTTTTCCGAAAACAATCTTACTTCAATTCAAATGAAAAATCTAAACAAAAGAACTTTAAACTCAAAAACTACAAACCGTTGAAACAGTTGAATACGCACTTTTCTACATTCGACACCACAGGACGCAAAATGAGAACCGAAATCTATAATCTATTTCTACAAATCATGTACGTGAAGGATGTCCATAAGAAATCCTTTATGGTTATCTCTTTGGGATATCCTTTGGATATCCATCGAATATCCAAGAAAACAATCCCTTTGGATTTTTTTAGGATATTCTATGGATATCAAAAATTGATGCAACGATATTCTGACATGAATTGAACGTGTATTGGACATCCATAGGGTATCGTATGTTGTGTGGGTTGTGATTCGTCAAATTCGATTTGAACCTCGAAACCACCGATCTTTCATAAATCTCACTCATCTGATGTTCTCGTCCTTCCCTAAACTCGCCATAAACGCAATAAGGAGCCAATACATAAAAATCGCAAAACTACTTCTGGCAAATGTCCAGGAATGTCTCGTGACGTACTCGCCAGCGCTGTGATTCCGAAACGAAGAATATATAGTCTGACTAATAATAAACTTCTCAAAAATAAACTAACAATATTCCAGCCTTTTATTAGAGACATTTCTCCAGTCGCGTAGAATTTACTTTTGTAGGTGTTTACATTCTTGTCATTTCAATAATCTACTGAAATAATTTCAACTTCCGATAACAGAAAATTTACAGAGGGATCCTCAAAGTTCTTTATGACAAAAAACTATATAGGTAATTTTAAATTGTTCACACACTCACGTGTATAAGCGACCAGAAAACAAAACATATCTCATAATAATTCTCATTAGGAAATATAGACATAACCACAATAGTTTTTTCGAGCTTTCAAAGTAACTTTGACAGGATTTTGTTGTTATTCGGATGTGTTTTGGCATTGTTGTCACAGCAACGATCGCAAAAAAGGCACTTTTTGACAGTTGTAGAACCAAAAATTATTAATAATTTTAAAATTAATATGTATTTTTCTCCTGAAACATGAGAGCAAAAAGAAAAAAATAAATACAATTTTTTTGAGAAAGAGTTTCAATTGTTGTGGTCAATGTCGTACTATGATTGAGGTTACTTTGATACTCCCCTTATTGTTCATGAAACTCACCCCAATAAAGAAAAAAACCAAAAAAAAATTACAGAGCCAAGTGACGATGAATACTGCCAAGAATAAAAAAAATAATCGGAAGAATTTGTACAATTTGAGATTTATTACGAAACAAAGTTTTTATCAAAGTAACCCCATTCCGAAAATACTTCAAAATTCTTTTAATTGAAATGCTTCAAATATTTTAGGTTTTCAGAAAACTGAAGTATTTCGTGAACCAAACGATATCCTTAATACTTCTTTATAGTGTGATAGGTAAGATTCTATGCCAATATTGTCATATTGTCTTGTACTTTTGTCCTTGTCGTGATATTTCTGTTGAGCTATCGGCTAATTAACTGATGCCTTTACGTTGATACCAATCTTTGTATGAAGTAAGTATTTAAAATTAAAAAAAATATATAATTGGCTTGTTTGCCTCGTAGGTCACAAATAAACTCTAGTGAAGACACTACCGTTTTATGACTTTTTATGACTGAAAACCAGGTTTCCGTAGATACTTATACTTGTGGACTTGTGGCATCAAATCGCTTCAGTAATTTATTCCAGAAAGTAACCATTTTTTTCTTTTTAGATGTGTAATCTTTCGAATTTTCTCTTATAATGAGTTTTCCTATTTTTTTTTTTATTTCTGCTTGAACATCTTCATTTTTACAATATATATTACCAGCATTGTCCTTCAAGTCAGTGTCATCCACATTTTCATGAATATACTATGTGATACACATTAAATTTCGTCCACAAGATACGTTCCTGTGTCCGAATAAAATATACATCTAATGCACATATGACACAACAAGTCAGTGAGGAATCTACTATTAAAGAATATGTTTCCTCTGTAAATTCAGTTTTAATTTCATTAATTGCCACTGCATTATTATTCACATATTTAGTATTCACAAACAGTCCTATAAAGGCAGAATACTCTTCCTTCATTTGTTTTAAAAAATGTTCCGAATAATGGCATAAACAAAGTACAAACTTTGGTATGAGTTTCTAGAATATCTGAATATTTGCAGTTATGTCGAATCTTTCATTTTTAACTCGAAAAGCCATACCTCAACAATATTTTTGAAGGCTTCTTTTTCGATCCTTTGATAATTCTTTCGTTCACTGATCTAGTAGTTGCTACATCTATGGAAGACGGTACGTTTTCTAAGTTGACATAATTTTACTGTTTTCGTTTTCGTGAGATTTTACTATTTCCTCTGCTATTTTTGAAAAAAAAAGTATTTCTGAAAAAAGTTAATAGCGAAATATTCCTAATGAATTTTTTCCATATTTTGACAAATATAGGTATTTAATTCTTGATGACTTTTCGAAAATAATGTTTTTTTTCCAGAAAACCAGAACATAACACCAACTTAAATTACGATTTTTCTTTGTTAAATCAATAATTAACTTTTTTAATAACGCTATAGATTGATATCTTCTTCTCCATCTTTATTCGCTATAGAGATAATCAATAAAAACTGTACGATGACCGCTCTTCTTCACATCACTATCTCAATATAAATAAAGTTATCGTCGGATTGTTTTCGTGTTAAAACAGTCACGGGTTTTTTATCCACTCTTTTTGATATGACCGCGACAGGGACAAGATTCAAATCTGCGCTCTCGCCAATTCGTAGTAATATAATATACGGGCATAAAATGTAAGTTGAATGTTTGGACACAATCAAATATTCGTGATATTTTGACCCGTTCACATACATTGTTCCGAAAGAAACATAAATTTTAAAAATTGAAAAATTGAGAAGTTCAATATCAATCATAACAGTTATACATATGTAGATATGAAATACCGTACGTTTCAATGTTTCAAACGGGGTAACAACCGTTTACTAAGTAAAATATTATATTTCTGTTACAAATGAATCTGATGTTTTTCGGCATGTTTGAAGGTTTCTAAGTATTCAATATGAACCGTTCACTTACGTCCATACAAAGATTTATACGTCTCGAAGGGGGTGAAAACCCTTCACTGCGAAACATATTATATATCGGTTACAAATAAATCTGCCTGTACATCATTTCTGAATATTTTTTTGGGGATTCGATAAGAACCTCTCGATTACGTTCATTGAAGATTTAGGGATACGATTCACAGTCCCGATATCCGCACGGAGAAAAATAATCATTATTCACAAGCGAATATTTAATTACGATAAGTAAAAACTTATATACTATATGGGACAGCTCTACAACTAACCTGCCACAAGTAAAACGAGGTTGCTAAAATGAATCACTTGCTATTATTAAGTTAGTTTTAACAACTGTAGTCACTAGCCACTAGTTAAGTGGTAAACCAACTATAATTAAGTTATTTTTTTTGCCATGAATAAATATTTACTTATAATTAATCACTAGTTATTTATCATTGAGATACTTAATATCTTGTTATAATTAGTTCAGAACCTAACATAAATGAGCAGCTGTTTCCCAGTAAATTAGTTACTAGCTTGAACCGAATTTATAATTAGCTTATGGTGAGTTAGTTACCTCTTTCCTATACTATAAGTTAGCTGATAAGTTCTACTGATCAAGTAATTATCGTAGGTAATACAACAAGTGTATTGGTGATTATCGAAATAAAAATTCCTTCGACTTTGAGAAACAATTTATGTTGCTTGGCAACCACACGAGCGCGATGCTCGAGTGTGGCTTTCTAAAGCAACAAAAATTGTTTTAAACAATAGTCATCACTACATTATCCGCAATAAGTGGATTAATCCTTTAATTGAAACATACTGATTGAAAGTTTGATTTTGTGGAGGAAATCCAGTTCTTGACATAATTTTTTGGGTTTATGACCTTCCGACTAGGTACATCTACATTCGTGATTAATTAATAAATTAATTATATTTGGTGGCGTTTGACTATAAGTTTTCAACCTACCCAATTTTATGTTCAGTTAGTTTACCGTCAAACCACCAGAGAGATGATAATCAATTATATGAAACTTTTGATAATAAATACTTTATTTTAATAGAGCAACTTGCAATTTGTCAGATATTTCCTAAATACCAAATTCACATGAGGAGTTCAGAACTAAAAAAAGGACAGACAGAGGGCTCCAATTAAAATCAACAATGAAATAAAACCTTTATTGAAAGATACTATATGGGATTAAAGCATTTTGAAAACGAAACACCAACAATTTCTCATACATAAATCAGTCTCAAAAATATACTCGAATATATTTGAAATTGAAACAAAAATTCACTAAAACTCACTGGTTTTTGTACTCCATTACCACACACGACGCACAAAGTGCCACAGTTTCAATCACAAAACAAAAACTCATTATTCAACTGATTATCCACCATAAACATATGTGTACTGGCCTATGTTAGAATTGCAAATGGCATTGTGAGGGGTTGTGAACAGTGATGCGATTCGACAACTTTAAATTGTACCAACGTTTACACCAAAATTGTACTAAATTGTACTTACGTCATTAAAAGTGAAGTAACACCCATTCTGCGCATGCGCAGACCATTTTTCAGAATGGTGGACACTAGATGCGGAACGAAAACACGACTTTAGTTCAGCCATATTTAGATGCGACCGTCAAATGTAGGATTGTTGGAATACACAGCGGATTTTTAAATAAAACATTGCGCGTTTTAGAGTTAACATTTATCTTTAAAAAAATGATACACATCCATCAGTGTTGCCAACTAGACTACCACCCCAGTGACACGGGGGAAATTCAAAATTGAACGCCTACACAAATATAAACGTAACTTGTGTGGCACAGTGAAAACTTATGAAATTATTTAAACACCACGTATGGAAATAAAATATCTATTGGTTTATAAATAATTTATTAAAAATTTAACAAAAAATAAAAATATCTTTGAATTCCAACTCAACGATTCGATTATTCCATTATAATCAGCATATTTTATAACTCTGCTATATCCTCAAGATCCTCATCATTAATAATGTTCCTAAATTTTACAGTTTTTGGCTCCCATTTACTTATTGAACCTGCTACCGTTACACCTTGCTTTACATGTAATAGACTATTACAAGTAGAAAGTAGCTGTTGATGACATACTTTACAAAACGGTTTTTCTTCTACGGAGTCTATCCATTCAAATAATTATTTCCACTCTGCAATGAATTTCTGTTTATACTTTTTCTTTGATGGTTTGGCATCTGGATCATCTTTGTCGGAGTCTTCTTTTCGACCCGATTTTTCCGTCAAGTATCTGAAATGAGGTGGCCATCATATTTGAGAAGTAAACTTTTCAATAGTTCCTTACTTGTCCATGGTATCTTTACAACCTTATTTTTCTATTTTATTTTAATTTAATTTTTATTTTTTCGTCCTGAAACTCAAATGTCAATTGAATTATGTCAATTATGTCAAATGTCAAATATGTCATACGTCATATGTCATACGCCATATGCCATATTACGAATAAGATTTGGGAAGTGACAACATTGATGGGAATGATCGTATAAAAAGGCGTTTCTATTGGTTGAATTTGACATGTGTCTCTATTCAACTCTCAGAGTAATAAAATGTCTTTTATTGCTCTGAGATTCAACTTATCATAATGAATAAGCACGGAACACTTCACTCACAGAGTAACAGACCAACAAAATAGGGATATTGTTCTAAATTGAAGGAAGTTGTACTTTTGTACTGAATGTTGACTGATTGTACTAAATTTAGTACAATTGTACCAAAATCGCATCACTGGTTGTGAAGGTTGAGGTTGAGATTTTGTCTCGAGAGGTTCCGAATTCGAACGGAAGCTAACGAAAGCATGGAAATTATTTAGTAGATCATTAGTGGCCCATATTTTGTATCCTGAAGTAATTGTTCCCGTCGATTATGGAGGCAAAATGAGCTGCTGTGGCAGATATTATATTTCAGATATATCTGTTCAATAGTAACAGTTATTTTTTCTGTCCCAATCAGTTATATGTGTCTCAGTATTATCGATTTATTGAACCGAGTTATAATCGCTAGCTATAGTTATTATTGCTGGGACAAAACTCTGACTTCAGAAACATGGTTTTTGCTGGCCGAAGTGGCGGAAACATTTTCTACAATAAAAATTTCACCTATCCGAAATGAAGAAAAGTCAGCAACAAAATTTACTTGGCCGATTTTTCTCGGTGCGACGATACAATGATCCGAAAGTGTAGCTATTGGTTAATAATATAATAATAATATGGTTTATTCAAAAATTAAGCAATATTTTAACAATAACATAATTTAACAATTTCAAGTGAACATTTCGGAAGTGTGGCAAGATATATTGTGTTGAAAGTTATTTTCGAATAAACAAGTATCCACTAAGGCAGTGCCTGTGCGTGGGTGAGTTACTTATTCTAAAATAATCATAATTTTAGTATAACACACTTTAAAATTGAGTTCAATGCATATGTATAAAATATGGTGTCACTATCGCAAAAATATATACACATATATACATGCATACATAATACACACATACATAAATTATGATAAATATTGAAACATAAACATAAATTGGAAACAAAAAGGACACCGCACACTTTTATAGGGAAAGTGGCCCTCTGTCGAATCGGCTGAATTTTTGATATGTTGTAGTCCAAGTCATTCCAAACAAAAAGTCCAATCGGCATAACTTTTTCTGTAGGCTAGTTTTGACGCTAGAGGGCGTTGAAAATTCAAATCTTTTCTCTATTGTTAAACAACAGAAAAAGTTACCCTGAATAATTTTCACTATTCTGAGTAATCAAGATCTAAACATTCATCAATATAAGATAGTATTAAAAGTATTTCTCGTTGGTGTCATTACAGATGGTCAATTATACAGTGTGTTCCATCTGGTATGAACAAACTAATAGTTCAAGTTGATGAAACTCAAGGAGGATGTTATAAAAATAGGTCTAATTAATTTATATTCGATTATTTTATTCATGCTCAAGGATGGAGAAACTCCTGGCGGTCAACTAAGCCTCCATTCACACATTTAGCATAAGTATAATATGGAGACAATGATGGGCTATAACTCAATATATTATATGTTACATTTAACGTACCTTTCGAACCTAGTATCGTTGACCCTAATGAAGCACCGTCGAATTAACCCTAATAATGATTTACAGGCTGTTTCATTTTGGAACATATCGATACGATCAAAGAAACTGACATTGTAGTTGATTCACAGTTGTTATTTAATAGTATTTCGATGGCGAAATTTTACTCTCATCCTCCATAGACCTGGAATATCAATACGTCCGTCAAATTCTAATAAAATGTTCCTCAAATCCTGCCATTTATCTTGTTCATGAGATTGGGGTTTATTAATTTCATCGGTTTCTTCGTCCACCATTGTATTCACACTCATAACATTTGAATCTCACTGCAAAAGTATACGCCACATTCAACTTTACATTGACATGAAGTCACAAACAATCAAGACATTGCTCAATGGAAACATTTTTTTTCTGTATAGTGAAGGGATGTAATGTTTTCATATTATCCAGTACCCCATTCTTGAAAATGATTGAACAGTTTTCAAAACGAATCTAAACTATAATATTTTCATAATGCGTCAAAAGTTCAATTTCCCGAATACTGTTGTGATATCGAAATAAAAACGAAAGTTAACCAGACAGCAGGATCTAGAATAAGAATTTATTTCCTCATATACAGGGCAATACGAAAAAAATAGGGTAGGATGGTGGAACGTATTAAATTAAAATGAAATATTAGTTATAACATCTGCGTTACCTTCATTCACCTCTCTACTACTATTATTTATCTCTGAATCAGTTGGATGTTACGAATTTTTGGTCGAAAAAAGTGCATTCGCAAATGTAAAAATCCCTGACGTTACAATGATAGATTCAGAAAGAATTTTTTCTACGGGTATTTTATTGACATATTTTTAATATTTCTTGTTCTTTCTCATGCCTTCAAATTATACAGGATTGTCGAAAAATATTTTTCAATACGGAACTTTTCGAATTTAACTATCGCTTTCTTTTAAAACGAACACTCGGTATAGTTTTCAACTTTGTGATGTAAAAAACGGCGTAGGATAAAATTCATAAAGAGTTTTTGATTGTAGATCCCTAAGGCGATTTGTAACCATTTTCGAATTACTGAACTTTAGAAATTGTAAGTAGCTGGAACACACTGTATAATTGACCAAATGTAACAACTCCAAAGAACAATACTTGAAAAAATATCTCATATTGATAAATGCTTACATCTTGATTAATCAGAATGCTGATGATTATCAAGGATAACGTTTTGTATTGTAAATGAATGTAGAACAAATTAAAGTTTTCATGGGCCTCTAGCTCCAAAACTAGCCTAAAGAAAAAGTTGTGCCCATTGGACTTTTTGTTTGGAATGACTACGACTACAACAAATCAAAAATTCAGCCGATTCGACAGCGGGCCACTTTCTCTATTAAAGTGTGCGGTATCCTTTCATAAAATAAAATATTGACAGTTATTAGTACAACACACTTTAAAGTCAAGTTAGAGATTATATGTGAGAAATATTGTAAAATTATCTTGTCGTTATCGGGGAAATAATTAAAATATTAAAACTGTAGGAAATATAATAAAATAAAGATTAAAGGTACATACATTTAAATATGGAAACAAATATAAATATAAATCATGAATACCTATATACCTCAATACAAACAGTAGCAATAATAATAACAATGAACGAGATAAAATATTTTAAAATCTAAATAATGAATGGATATCCATACGTTCTAAATGAAGGAAATGATATTTGGTCTTTTTTTTAAAAGAGTTTATAAGTTTGATTTCAGTCGGGAGAAAAATTATGAAATCTACTAGCCAGTATGATTTGCTGTCCTATTCTTGTTCTGGATGTTACCATTTCCAGAGCGTAATTCGTTTTCAGACGTGTTTGGTAGTTATGACTGATGAGTGGTAGATTAAATCGGTTTTTGAATTGTATAATTACAATTTTATAGTAATAATGCTGACGTATATCTAGTACTTCCGTTTCTGTAAACTTTGGTTGGATGAATATCTGATTGTTTTGGATGATATAATTTTTGAATATCTTATTTGTATTATTTGAAATCATCCAATAGTAACACTTTCGAGTCATCGCATCATCTGATATAGGGACTGTGAACAGTAGATCTTAGATGTGACAACCCTTCACTGAGAAACGTCTAAATCTCCGTATGGACGTGAATCGACACTAAGTACCATCAGTGCTAAGTACCGATCACAGAAGTATAAACACCAAGTACTCAATTCGGATACGTCCCCATCACGAGAAGACAGGTTTGACATGATTTTTTCTGAAGGTTAAGAAGAAACATACCTACTTCTTTTGGAGAAAATGGTTTATTTTAAGGTTAAAAAAATGTATGATGGCAATATGTGCAGCAGTGCAGCTATTCAGAATGAAGTAAGGTAGCTAATTTCAACTCATGTTTCTTGCAATTTGGTGTGTAAGACGGAAAGGATATACACAATTTTGCCATATATTTGTATTTAGATATAGTACAAATCATTTCGGGAATAACATGGGTCAAAATAAAATTTTAAATTTTTTTCGTATTTTGTTAATTTCGCGTTGTTATATATCGGGGCGCGTTGCAGATTTATCACCTATCCAATATCATTTTGTCAAAAAAATTTCATTCGCAAAGGATATTTGGTATTTAACATTGTTTAATGGACATATATACTTCATACATATCTGTCAGAACGCCATCATTATATTTTTTACTTCTAAATTAGTCGCCCCATCTTTCGTAACCAATTAGAATAATTTGAGTCCGTTTTGGCTATAGTTATTTATGGAAAATATTGTTCTAACCCAACTTCATTCAAAAAAGACATTTTGATGCCAAATAGATTTTTTTAAGTCAATACAGGCTTATAACAGCCCTATGATTTGGTTTTATAATGGCACTCAGGAAGTTATTAAGAATCCTGCGAATAAGGCAAAAAGGTTAAATGGAGTGGGCCCTCGTAGATTTATGGCAGCTTTATGGAATTTTTATGGATGTTGTTACAGCAAAACAATTTTATCGCAGCTGTTCTTGTTATGGTCTTCAGAACCTTCTGAGGGCTATCACAAAACTAAAATTTTTACTTGGGATGGTATCACCTGACTGTAAACTCCCCCATATTTTTACATACATCGCTGTATCAGCATTAAGTTCATTCTACTGTATCCAATAATAATTTTAGTATGAACTGTTTTTGTTCTTTATAGCTCACATCTAACTTTGTTATGACGTGGCATTACTGGCATTAGGCAGGTCAGTACAAATTGTTTAACAAGGTCCCCAATTGAAATATGTTTACTAGAATAATTATACCGCCTAGCTTACTTCTGCCTCTAATTGAACGTGTCAACATATCGAGTTTGGTTTCATGATGACAAACTTAATTTATGTATGTTATTTCTCATGTGGTTGAATTCCGTAAAATTGAAATAGAAAATGATGAACAATGTTTTAAACTTCTACTAGAAAAGTTTTAGAAGGTCCTTATTAAGGTGGGAGTTCCAACACCCTTGACTACCTAAAAACTACAGATGGCAGTGTCAGCACCCTATTCACTGCGCCACGAAAATAAAATAGTTATACAACTAACCGTACAAGTGTCTACCTCCCTCTTCATTGATAAAGTCAGCGTTGAAGGAAATCAGGTAATACCCCGTTTTCGGTGGTCGACTGCCAATGCAACGTTGTCAGTTCAATCGTTTTCGGAGTTCAGAGCCGTTAGAAAGCTGTGAGCCGTGATTTACTGATTTATCCATTCGTGTTTTGTTTGTACGGTGCCTAGTATTGTTTTATTGTGTTTGATTTCTTGATAAGTGTGTGTATTTACGAGTAGAAAGATAGCTGCTTTCCCCAAAATGTCAACTTCAACTGATAGAGATGTTCCTATTTTTCTAAAGTCCATTTGAATTTTTTTTGTTATGTATAATTATCTATACCCAACCAAATTAGAATGACTATTTTACCAATGGTGCCATCTTGATTTTAGGAGAAATTGTAAAAAAAAATTATAATCTTCGATTCCGAAAGCCCCCACATACCAATTTTGAATTGAATCGGGTCAAAATCACAAAACTATTCCGCCATCTTGAATTCATGAGTTTTGACAAAAAAATCATATTCTCCTACCCCAAAAACCCCCAAATACCAAATTTGGATGAAATCGGACCACATTCATAATAATTCGTCCGCCACCGTGTAGCCGCCATCTTGATTTTAGGAATAACTGTAAAAACATTATAATCTCCGATTCCGAAAGCCCCCACATACCAATTTTTAATTGAATTGGTTCAAAATCACAAAACTATTCCGCCATCTTGAATTCATGAATTTTGACGAAAAAATCTTATTCTCCAACCCCAAAAACCTCCAAATACCAAATGTCAATAGAATCAGGCCATAATTACCATAACTACTCCGCCATCGTGTAGCCGCCATCTTGATTTTAGGAATAATTGTTAAAAAATTTGAATCTCCGATTCTAAAAGCCCCCACAACCAATTTTGAATAGAATCTGATCATAATCACAAAAGAGATCAGAGATAGGTATGCAAAACGAAACCTACAAAACAAGGTATCCATATAGTGCGACCGATCACCCAGGGTGGTACTGAAAGTTTTTCCTAGTTTTCCTACAGCTGAAAAGTGAAGACGCCACCAAAAATCGCCCCGAGCGCGCCACGGCAAATATTAATAATGATATCCGTCCTCTACCCGCACTCTCTGTGTGTTTATGAGTAAGTATTATTATTATTATTATCATTAAGTTTTACTCTATACATGTACTCCTTATTGCATAATAAATGATCTGACAAAATGCCCAAAATTGAACTTCAAATGAATTATGAGACTCTGATTTGAAGAAATCTCATTGAGTCCAATGAGCAATAATAACTGAAAGGTTTGTCGAAGTATGGCAACGCCGCGTGCGCCCCTTTTTTGAAGACGTTGTAATATTGTTACCAGGCATGGAATTTTCATTCATATTTTCTATTGCAGTAAAATCTCCCTCTACCGGTCGGTAGCTGAACTGAGCCACTCATATATTGGCCACAGCTCGCCATATCACGTATCTATACACACGATCAGTTTTTCCTAAAAAACTCAAAAACAAGACACTTTTTCTCGACTTTCTTTGTTAGGATGCATTCTCAATAATCTAAGTAAGGGCAATATCTAGCTCACAACTCGAAAATAAATTTAAACTGAATTTTGTTTTCGATATTGATAACCTCAAACTTGATCAGTTTTGAGAATTTTTTTCTGGCTACTCATTCAGTTTGCAGAGTTGCCATGGGTCAAAAGAAATGTATTGAACCTTCAGTCACCTCTATAGCAAATTTCAATTGAAATACTCCAACGGTTCATTAATTGTTTACGAAAACCTAAGTCACTGAAAATAGCTGAAAATTGCCCATTGCGACTCCCACCTTAACAGTTAATCTTTTCGCTTAAAATGTCCTTTGACCACGCAAATACCGTGCAATGTTGTCAATGTTTGAAATTTTCCGTCGATTTCATTCGAATGATTGATGAAGTATCATTTAAAAAACGAATAAACATAGTTGTATACTTCATTTTCCTTGTTTATTGAATTAAAGAACAATCACTACCTAACATAATTAACTATATTCTTATAGTAGGTAGGTACAACATTAATCGTTGTTCAACAAAAAAGATTTCGTATGAAGGACTTGAGCCAACTATGTATATATGCATTTCTACTCACATACATTCAAATGTCCACCGAGAAAAAGGTTTTTTTGCAGATAATAAATCAATTTGTTCAAACGTAGTTAGCTCAATATTAGCAATTTTGTTTAGTATTCAAACAACCTCGTTAAACATAACACAGTTATTTCAGAAATAAGTATTAACATACATCAAAATATTCGTTACCTGCTGATTTTTTGACATTAAAACATATTACTTGGCCTGCAAAATAAAAAAATCATATTCAGCATATTTCTTATTTATCAATTTAAAACAAAAATAATTTTTGATAATTATTAGTTGAATATAAATAAATGTTTGTTAGATTTGAGTCAGTTTGGGATAAAAATATGACATCATTTGGACAAAACTAATGACTCTGTAAGCGACGGGAACTTTATAGTCATGCACCAACATAATAATTTCCAGAAAACGTAAATATGTTAACTGTTAACTAAAAGGATTTGGCGGTTGCAAATTATTCGACATATCCAACCCCTCCACAGAGTCACGTGTCATCGCATCAGCATTTCAATACGAGGATCGACTGGAACTCTGAAAGCGTGCCCTTCTACCTTTTATAACGCCATTGTATTCAAGTCTTGTGTGTTGTCTTGTCGCTTGTCTGTCAACCTGTTCAATCATATCAAGATCATTCATTTCATTGTTATTGGCGAAATAATCATCATTATTTTTGGCGTGAAAGTGTACTTAGTGAACTGAACCCACGCACGAATGTGTATATGGATTGAAGCCACAGGTGAATGTGAATGTTTGTGCGGGTGACGCAAGGGTGCTCCTACCCTACTAGTGCCGCGGTGATGGAAGGATTGTTGAGGGATTGGAACCTTCACGAATACATTACACGATTTCAAGGTAATCATCATTCAAAGCTATACTTCTGTGTAATTATTCCATAATTGAAATCATTGTATTATTAGAAGAATCAGCCGGCCATTTTGGTAGCATTGAACTAGGTTAGGTTGGTTTAGGCTCGGTCAGGGAACTACTAATAATACAATGATTTCAATTATTACACATAAATTTAGCTTTTAAACATGATTACCTTGAAATCTTGTAATGTATTCGTGAAGGTTCCAATCCCTCAACAATCCTTCCATCACCGCGGCACTAGCAGGGTACGAACACCCTTGCGTCTACTCAATGAAAACTAGAGAGAATTAAAAAAAATCAGTTATATGAATGAAAATGCGAATTTTCACTTTCAGATTTTTTCTTTCCTTTTCAGTTAGTCTTTTCACAATGTCTATCAGATGTAGTTCAATGTCCAGCGTGGCTTGTGCCGGGGAAGTAGTTGTTTTCTGTTAGATATTACAAATAAATCACATTTTTCATTTTTCAATTTTCATGGAGAATGTTCCCCCTTTTCAACATGAATACCTCCCAAAAGGTTATCTTGAACGATGGAAAATAGCGACTGAAGTTTGTCTTTCAGTCGCAGATGATTCCACAACAGATTTTATGAATGTCCTATATATTCATATTTTCGAACTAATATATATATATATATTTAAGTTACTGTGAGATATATATATATATATATAAAAGTATATATATATATAAAAGTAGTAAAATTACATTAGTTTGGCCATATTCAAAAGCATACTTAATTTGTTAAGAAATTTTTTTTACTGCTAAAAAACTGTTCTCTCAGTGTATCATCAGTAATGTGTTCACATCTACATTAACTCTTTGTGTTACTAATGAAGTTTTATTCCCATTTCTGTTTATATATTATGATTATTTTCATCATAAACGCCGCATAACCTCATAAACACTGTACGTTTATTCCTGTTTTTTTTTTATCAATATTTCATAAATGTCTTTCCACATTGTAGCTTCCATGAAAATGACAATAAAAATTGTTAAAAGCTTGGAATTTGTGAATAGCGTACTCTTATTGGCCTGCTGCATATCCCAAATATTAAGAAACTCATTTCCTAACTAGCCAGCAAACAAGACTACCCCTTTATATATACAGGGTGTATTTTAAATGATGTCACCAATTTCTGGAGGTGATTCCTTGTCACATTTTAAGGATATAAGTTCATATAAACGTATGTCTTAACTTGCTTCGTTTCTGTATAACGGGGTATCAACTGCGACGCCACTGGGATTAAAATTCAAAATATAATTTCATGAAAAGAAGACCCTTGTTTTATACTAACAAACACACAAAGTTTAATCAGAATCGTCGTAAAGAATTTTGAGTAAGGACGAGTGTATAATGCCATTTTATAACGAATAGCAGGTGTGGAAAGTTTAAATTGTGTTGGAAAATTCGTTAATATTTTGGGAACCGCTGGCCGCCGAACATTAGCAGACCGGAGCAGAGCCGCAATTATACTGGAACTGTCGGATGGAAGAAACTGTGTAAGTTTGATCGGTTTCCAAGATTTTCCGAATTTTCAAACAAAATTTTATATTTCCACAATTTTTTTTCGAATTTTTCACACCTGCCATTCGTGAGTGCAAGAAGTTAGATTACACCCTGTATATGTGTGTGTGAATATTGTACAGAATACATGTTTGGTTTAATCGTGACAAACTCAAACTACGCATAACCATCCGTTTGCTTTTGATACCGGGAGATAAGGACACATGAGAAATACTGCATTAGTACCTACCAGATAATGGATAACACTGATAAAGAATATCTTATAGTGAAACGTTTACTATCATCATAACCAAAGCGAACAGATTTTTCGAATCAAGTTTTTTCACTGCAATTTCATCTCGATTGATAAACTTGAATAAACCCAGTTTTCAAAATAATTTTGTATAGATGGATTATCTAGCGACCTATAAATTATCGCTAATATCACAGAGGCGTATGTATGTTCTTTAATTCGTTTATTGCAGTCTGTAAACAGATCAAAATTGAAATTATTCGTTTTCAGAAAAAAACCCATTTATTTTGAGCTTGTGTAGAGTGACAAAGTTATAAAATGAACGCATAATGAAAGATTTTCAGCATCAAAAATGGTGTTTTCTGGTCAACAGTCATACGGTTGGAACTACATCATATTCTATAGAGAATATGATTCCATTAGAAAGGAAATATTATAAAGTCATCGAATATTATGAAATGATTTTTCCCCAATTTGAAATATTTTGGAAAACCGTAATATTCGACCACATCTTATCTCCCTTGAGAAGTAAGTAAGATCTTGGTCAGATGATAAATAGTAAACTATTGTTCATAATATCAGGGGATTCGTCGTAGTCGTCTAATTAATATTCGTAGACCTACCTCAAAACTGAATTTGTTGTCATGTAAGGAAAATTATTCCAAATGAATGATGAAGGATGAACTAACACCAAAGTATTTTAAAAGTGATTTCTATTAGGTATTATAAAGAAATATGTTAGGTACCTCTGGCATCCGGATACCAGTTCGGGACCAAAATAAATGAATGCAGTTGAGTTTTTATGTCTGAAATAGACTATTTTCCTCTCCGTTATTACAATAAACAGGTGATTATTTCATCTGAATATTCATACTTCTTATATACTTATGTCAATGGAAAATCTCCATTTTTTTACAGGTTACTACGTTATCACGATTTGAAATGAAATAATATGGCAGCCATATCATTCCTATAGCAAAGTTGATAGAGATAAGTGAATTAATATAATATGAAATGAGAAGCTGCCAATAAAAATTTGGAATTTTATTTTTAACACTTTCACTTTTCTAATTTTATTTCTGTGTGAATTTGTTATGGGTGTAGTAGTTCTATTTTAATTATTTTATTTCATTTCTTATTTTATGTTACTTTCTGTATAAACCCAACCGTCATAGTCCTACCTCAAAACTCAATTTGATTTTTGTTGTCATATAAGGACAATAATTACGAGTACCCAACTGATGAACGATTCGCCCCAAAATAACTCAAAAAATTTGACTGTAATATCAGTAATGTAACAAAAAAAATCTGTTTTGATTGAGAAATTTATCAGATACCTCCTATCCTCATACTTGTTCGAGACCAAAATAATTGAATTAAATCAAAAACACAAACACACATCATGAGATTTCCATTTCTGCAATAGAACATTTTTCTCTCCTTTATCACAGCTGATTATTTAATCTGAAAATTCACTTCTTTACATATGTCCATGAAACACCTCCATTTTCCTAGAGATTAGAACGTTGTCGTGCTTTGAAATGAAATAAAATGGCAGCCGTTGTGTTTTTAACAACAATCTTTTCGTACGAGAAAAAATTAGGTTAATAATCAGCACTAACCCAAGTTCTCCAACTTTATTTGTAAATTTTGCAAATGATAAACCGGCACACACTTTGAAAAACCTGCTTGGGAACTCCGAATTTCGCACTAGATCCGCCATTTTTGTTGTTGCAGCGCTACGATTTGCACAAAATGCAACATATGAATTTGCAATGTCACGTGCATCCACTCATGCGCCGGTTTTTCAAGCTGGTAACTTCTGCTATCCTGTTAACAGGATGCACCGGAATGCGCTTACGTCATAAAATGCAATCGAAGTGCACCTTGCGCCCAGACGTAGATACTGTTGAAGTTGAACGGAGCGAACCCTATCCGGCCGATCTCGGTGCATGTGCAATGGAAGTAGGTCAATGGCGCATGGTAGAGATGCACTCCACTACGAGGATTTTGTTTTATTGTCCATTATTAGGGTTCGAGAGGGTGAAATTCTCTTTTGGTTTTTTAACTTTTAAGTATTAACACATATAAGTTACAATTGCATATGAACACATATAAGTCTGAACAATTATTCAAAACTTAACTTGACAAACATGTTTCATCCCCAATGTATCGATTTTTTTTTCAAATATGATGTGTATCCTACAAGATAAATTGCCTTAAACAGGGTGTCCCAGAATAAAGGGGACAAACTCCGAGGTTAGAATCCTCACTTCATTTTATGGCTGAAAGTTTCAATAAACATATACCCTAAAATGAGTACTAACCGAGTTACAGGGTGTTGAAAGTGACACAAAAAAATATATTTTCCAGAATAACTTCATAACGGCTTGACATTTCTTAATAAAATTTGGTATGTCACTTGACAGCATTCAGTTTCATATTTCAAGGCAAATCATGTGTATGCAACTCTAAACAGGGGCGTACGGCAGGTGGGTACCCCTATTCGCCCCTCCCCAACTTTCACGCCACTGGATTAATGTCGATTTCGTCTTCTTTTTCTTAATCCCCAATATTTCCTATACAAAAAAGGAACATGTTTCGTTTCACAAATATCAACGGTTTTCGAGATATTTAAAGTTGAATAAGTGGGTGCGTATGTGATACGGATACTCATTAGTGATTATTTTGTTAGTGGCTATGTAAGTTTTAAATATCGGGAAATTTTTGTGATATTTGTGAAATGAAATATATCATTTTTTTTTGTATAGAAAATATTGGGGATTAAGAAAAAAAAGACGAAATCGATATTAATCCAGTGGCGTGAAAGTTGGGGAGGGGCGAATAGGGGTACCCACCTGCTGTACGCCCCTGTTCAGAGTTACAAACAAATGATTTGCCTTGAAATATGAAACTGAATGCTGTCAAGTGACATACCAAATTTCATTAAGAAAAGTTAAGCCGTTATAGAGTTATTTTCGAAAATCTATTTTTTTGTTTCACTTCCAACACCCTGTAACTCGGTTAATACTCATTTCAGGGTATATGTTTATTGGAACTTTCAGCCTTAAAATGAAGTGAGGATCCTATCTTCGGAATTTGTCCCCTTTATTCTGGGACACCCTGTATATGTGAACTAATATCCGTATCTGTCGAACTACAAGTACAACATTGATTGAAAGTTTGATTTTGTGGAGGAAATCCGATTCTTGACATGATTTTTTGGGTTTATAACCTTCCACAATCTGAAAATGAAAAAATGTTAATCCAAAGAAATCTGTTCAAGTGTAGAAGGGCAAATTAATCAACGTACCTACCCTACACTGAATTTGCATATCTGAAAAAATTAAATCAAATTAACCAAGAATATTAGTTCGAAAATATGAATAGGACATTCATAAAATCAGTTATCTGAATGAAAATGCGAATTTTCACTTTCAGATTTTTTCTTTCCTTTTCAGTTAGAGTCTTTTCACAATATCTATCAGATGTAGTTCAATCTCCAGCGTGGCTTGTGCCGGGGAAGTAATTGTTTTCTGTTAGATATTACAAATAAATCACATTTTTCATTTTTCAATTTTCATGGAGAATGTTCCCCCTTTTTACCAAGAATACTTGTGAGATATTAATTTTTTTTATTTTTTAGTCCATGTTGGAAGTAAAGCGTGTTCTTTAGTTTTTTTAAAGTATTATATTCAAATTTTTTGAGAAAATATAGTAATAAGAAAGTCTATTTTTTTTTTCGTTAAATTCTTGTATTCTACTGCCATATAGGTTAAAGATGTATAAACTTGCACCTGCCGCTTAGGCAACTATTCATACCGACGCGTGTGGCTCGTTGTATATCATAAGTACGAACGATTTAATAGTTATGATACGATGGAACGATGATATTTTATGATATCTCATATCACAATTTCAGCATGCAAGTACTTATCAAGCTTATTAATCTACATCGCATCGATGCCTCCCACAATAAACAAATAAACATGCTATTAGAAAATTAAAGGAACTGAACTGGTTGAATGTATACTAATCCTTCCTCAAGCAACCATCGAACTAGTCGCCACTCGCCATGTCGTCAATAGCAAACCGAAATCACTATTAATAATTATTCTACGCCAGGGACGGATTTAGAAGAGAGGAGGGTATGCTTTTCTGGGTACATACTCCCGGTCATAAGCTTTTGCATACTTGTACGGAAAATGTTATTTCTGATATTCACTCATTGCATTTATTGAAGAGTGATTGTTCGGTCTCGTGAGATTTTTCAGTTGACCTACTAGTCGCTTGGGGTTTGATGAATGCTTTAATTGTGATGAGATGCTTGTGCTTGATTGGTAATGAGGATCGTACAATATAGAAAACGAATAATGTATTGAACAGTAAATTATACAACGTTGACAATATATGACATATCATGACATATTATATTATTTTTCTTTTTGTCGCTAGGGTTTTTCAAGTAATCAACCAAAGCACACCTCGCGGTGCTTCAGCTATTGCCAGCTCCTATATTATACAGTACGAAACTTTACAGTGATGATGCCCCTTTGCATTTTTTTTTCAATTATTGATAAGAAGTTTTACAAGTTAATCTGGCAAAAAAAATTGAAAACCAAAAAATTCACTTATTTTTAAGCATTGAAAAGTATAAAAAGAAACTGCCCAAATCAAAAGCATACTTATCCTCATTAGAAAATATTAAAAATAAGATATTCATCGTTGTAAATAATCATTTAAGTACCTATTTACAAGAGTCCAAAATCAAAGATTAATTCTTGAAGTTCTATCTAAAAGTCATATTGAAATAGTTCATTATTCACTTAGATTATTCACGAAGATAAAAAAGTTCATTTCTCTATAAGATTGAAGATGCTTTCGACATCATTATTCATATCCTCCTGTGATTTTTTTCTTGGGTAAGTAATTAATGACAGTTTCACGATAAACCATCTAAGGGCAGCAAATATTTCTTCTCTTGTTAGTAATAAGGTAAACACATCACGTCACATGAAATCTTTTCAACATTCATCCTGGCAACAGAGATGTGTTACAGTATAATACTAAATATCAAGAACGGTAATGATGGTTTAGTGGTTGATGACAATCATAGAAAAACTAAATATAAACAGAGTAGTCAAATCTGCAGTAAAAGGTGGCAACACGTTCAACATTAGTCGAACCAATATAACAAAAATAAAGCCTGTTTTGCAAATTAATTCTAATAGTAAGCGACTTGCGCCATGACTTCGGGGATACTTTATAAATAACTGAAATCCAAATTGCAACTCAAAATTTTTTTTGTGCAATTGTTTAAACAATGATTATTAAAAAAAAATGGTCCTTTTTTTGGTTTTTTGTAAATATCTCAAAAGGTACTGGACTAATAGCTTTACTGATAAAAGACCGTTTGTACAAAATGGTTTTTGGAAAATCCCGATACGACCATTTTTCGCCGAGAAAAGCCGGAAAAACTCTTGAAAAAAGGCCTTTTTTCAAAAATTCGTATCTCCCTCAATTTTCAATATTAAGAAATAATTTTTCGGGAAATGGTAGCTAATATCATGTACGTTGAGCTCCCGAAAGGTGGAAATTGTTGCTTCAATAGTTTTCCTACAATCGGGTTTTAAAAAAATTACAGCCATATTTTGCATGATGCGTCATATTACGGGAAATGGTCCGATTTGAATTTTTAAAGCGGCATTTTGAAGTTGAGGTTAAAAACTACAATTTGTCTATCTCACATTTTCCCATAAGTTTGGAGAACATTGTTAAAAATGCTTCTGAACACAGCGCTTCGAGTGAAAATTCGTCGCCGAGTCGTGCTAAGGTAGTAGTGGAGGGGGCGCCGAGAATTCAGGAGCAGATGTGCCCGTTTGGCCTTGAACACCGCTCTCAAAGGCAGACCTATGTTAGTTGCCACGCAGCTTTTACATTGTACAGATCTACGGTTTTTGGAGAAGAATTAAAAATTTTCACTTGTAATCGCCCTAGTGCTTGATAAATTTCCTGCAATTAATTCAAGCACGCCAACACTTTAGCATTTATTGCATATACTCAAGTTCCTATTGAAGAAATTGATTTCCTATTAAGTACATCTGAACGATATCAATTCAAAAGCACCATTACACAATTAGCACTATTACAATTACATCAACTAATTTTGTTGTCAAATCAACGAGTGTTAAATCACCTATAAAATGCACTTGACTTAATAGAATAATTATTTTTGGAATAAAAAAACACGGTTTATTGGTGCAATTTATACATTTTTTGCCAGTGTATATGTTTACATCTACGTACTTGTACAAGTACAATTATAATTGAACATATGCATGTACGTATTATTTAAATAAACTGCATAAAAGTAATCCAATTACAAGCGACGTCTTCGCTGTATAGAAAAAAGCGCCTTGTGCGCGCAACCGGTCTCTCACTTCTCCTCCGCTTCTCGGCGCCCCCACCACTACTACCTTAGCACGACTCGGCGACAAATTTTCACTCGAAGCGCTGTGTTCAGAAGCATTTTTAACAATGTTCTCCAAACTTATGGGAAAATGTGAGATAGACAAATTGTAGTTTTTAACCTCAACTTCAAAATGCCGCTTTAAAAATTCAAATCGGACCATTTCCCGTAATATGACGCATCATGCAAAATATGGCTGTAATTTTTTTAAAACCCGATTGTAGGAAAACTATTGAAGCTACAATTTCCACCTTTCGGGAGCTCAACGTACATGATATTAGCTACCATTTCCCGAAAAATCATTTCTTAATATTGAAAATTGAGGGAGATACGAATTTTTGAAAAAAGGCCATTTTTCAAGAGTTTTTCCGGCTTTTCTCGGCGAAAAATGGTCGTATCGGGATTTTCCAAAAACCATTTTGTAGGTTTTTTCATTCTCTACAAACGGTCTTTTATGAGTAAAGCTATTCGTCTAGTACCTTTTGAGATATTTACAAAAAACCAAAAAAAGAACCATTTTTTTTAATAATCATTGTTTAAACAATTGCACAAAAAAAATTTTGAGTTGCAATTTGGATTTTAGTTATTTATAAAGTATCCCCGAAGTCATGGCGCAAGTCGCTTACTATTAGAATTAATTTCCACAAA